>JAHBCN010009533.1:0-34779 GCA_019359885.1 Listronotus oregonensis
CAAAAAACCAAAATTTTTTTTCTTTTCTTCGTCCTAAAATTACTGCAAATAGTCAGGAAACAAGTAATGCAGGGGGGTTTTTTTTGTGCTGTAAGATGAAAGTAAAAAAACGTCTACAAACTTTGTAAACAAAATTAATTAAGGGGAAAACTGCACTTATGCATAAAAATTTTTTTTTAAAATTTTTTTTAAATTTTTAACAATCAAAAAAATTGTATAACTGGGGTACATAATGAGACGGAAATAAGCCCGAATTTATATTTCGGGGTTTTAGAGGTCCTGAACATGAATATGACATTGGCAAGGGTCTTTAGGTACCTGGTGCCCGCTCATTATGGTGTAAACGTCGTCTTCTGGATTTTTTTGACAAATCCTTCTTATCTCAGCCCAGTTTCTTTATTGGGGGGGCTTTCCTGGTTGCTGGACACGAATATCACATTGACAAGGACCTGCGGAGTACCGGGGTGCGCACTAAGGAGGATGTAACCGCCCCCGGGGGTTTTTTACGATATTTTCTCCTAATTTTCCCCCCAATTTTGATTTGGGGGGTTTTTTTGCTGAACACAAATATGACCTTAACAAGGGCCTGCAGACTACTCGGTGCGTTCTATGGATAGTGTAAACGTAGTCTTCTGAAATTTTACACAGTTCCTCTCACTATCACCCCCAATTTTGTTACTTGATGGGTTTTTGTGGTCGCTAAACACAAATATGATATTGACAAGGGCCTGCGGAGTCCCCGGGGGGCCGCTAAGGATCGTGTAAACGTCTATTCTAGTACCCGGTACCAGATCTTGGTCTTTGGGGCCCCCCGGGGTGTCCGGATAGGTTGGTATCAATGTCATCTTCTGGAATTTTGTGGTAATTTTTTAAAAACAAAAAAATTATAATTTCTGCTTATAGTATTTATTTAAAAAATTTTTTTTTTTAAAAATTTTTTTTTAATAAAAACTACAATTTTTTAAAAATTTTTAATACATATTAAAAAATAGTTTATTTATCTTTTTTCACTGCTTTCTTCTACTCCTTCTTTTCCTTTTTTCATTCTCTACTTCTATTTCAGCGGAAAATATATCTTTTCTACTATAAAAGTCAATGTTTGTGCAGTGTGTGCCAACAAAATTTTCGCAAGCTAGATCGCAGGTAAACCCCCCTTTTTTGCATCCACATGAGATTAGGCGCACCGGGTATTTTGCAGGCCTTTGCCAATGTCCTATTCGTGTGCAGCGACCAAAAAAACCCCCCCCAATAACGAAATTGGACTGATATTAGCGGGTTTGTCGTTAAGCTCTAGAAGAGGGCATTTACACCATCCTCAGCCGCACCAGATCCCCCCCGGAAAAAAAATTGAGCTGATATTAAGAATTTGTAATAAAACTCCAGTAGACAATTTTTTCCATTCTTAACGCTCTCCAGGTACCCCGCAGGCCCTTGTCAATGTCATATTTTTTTCAGCGACAAAAAAACCCTCTCGAGTAAAGAAATTGGGCTGATATTAGGGGGGTTCTAAAAAAGCCCCAATAGACGACGTTTACACCATCCTTAGCGCACACCAGGTACTCCATAGGCCCTTGCTAATGTCTTTTTTATATTCACCGACCTTAAAAACACCCGAATAATAAATTTGGGCTCATTTCCATTATTATTTAACTACTCATACTTTTTTTATAATTGCAAACTTTAAAATACATTTCGAAAATAAAAAACCGCATTCAAATCCATCTTACTGCAAAAAAATCCCTCGAAAGGGCCCTTTTTTTTATGCTAAATTTTCTCAAATAAAATGGCCCAAAAAATCAATAGCAGTAAAAGTAAAAGAAAATTGATTTTGGCCTTGTGCACGTAAGAATACAGGAATTAAAAACTTTATTTTTCTTAAAATTTATATTAAAACCAATATCCCCGCAAAAAGCTTTCGGTAAAAACCCATCATCAATTTCTATTCGTCAAAGCAGGAGTTACAGCAATTGGAGCATACATTATTTTACATAATATTAAAAGGACATTAACAAACTTATCACATTATTAAATTTAAAATTAAAAATAAAATTGTAAATGAAATCTGACATTTTCACCTTCAAAAGGGTGAATTTTCAATTTTTAAAATTCACCCTTTCGAAGGTTTAAAATGTTATTCATAATTTTACTAATTTTTTAAATTTTAAAAATTGGGGAAATTTGTCGATGTCGGCATTTGTACGCTCAATTTTTTAAATCTGCCCCCAAAAAAAACATTAATGATGTTTTTTCCAAAAAGCACTTTTTTTTGGATATTGGTTTTTAAAATAATTTTTCACGAAATAAGGTTTTATTATTTCCTTCGTAAAAAAATAAAAAAGGGGGAAGTTCTTTAATCTGCATGGCGGTAGTAAAAACATCTCGAAAATTTTTTGTCAATTTCTTAAACTCCTAAAAAATTGACGATGTTACCTTCTCTTACATTTCATGGTAGTTTATAGCCCAATATTCTTGTCCATTATAATTTTTTTATTTTTAAAAGGTTTGATCAATACCCTTAATATATTTTTCTATCTAAAAACGTCACAAGTTATAAAACACTGTGTTTTTACAGGTAGACCTATTTTTTAAACCCACTACTTTCTTCATGATATTTTAAACTTTGTTCGTCTTTAATCATTTTTTTTCCCCAGCTACAGTTTCAGAAAGAAGCAGTTTATGGACTTGTTCACTTTTGTTTTGCCTAAATTTATTTCGATATTGTCCTGTTAGTTTTTTTTTTAAAATGGCCCATTTAACAATCTATTTTTCCTGCCCCAAATTCCCCCCACAAAAAATGTCTAGTAGTCTCATCAACAATATTATTTATAGTTTAAACCCCAAACCAAAAAAATATTTGTTGTTTTTTCCCTTTTTTTTCCCTTTTTTTACTAAAAAAAGGTTTAAATCTTCTTACGCCATTTTGGGCCACCCAAAATTTCTGAAAAAATCCATTCAATCGATAATTTGGGAAAAATTTTAAAAGTTTTTTTACAACCCCCAACGACACGAATAAAGCTTTAAATTTCCCCAAATTTTTAAAACGGGGGGTAAAAAAAATCTGGAATATTGAAAAAATCTTCCCGCCCTTTTAAATTTTTTTGACAAAAAATTTGCTGGAAAAACCCCAATTTTTAAAAAAAAGGGGTCAGATAAATGAAAATTTTACTTTCCAAAGTTACAGGGAAAGAAAAAAAGGGAAAATTTAGGTTTTAAATGGAAACCCCTGTATTTTTTTTTGTATTCGAATAGATCTTTTCGAATTTTAATGGTATACAGTTTTATGTTTTATCTGTCAAACGCATCCCATTTGATTTCAATTTTGATTTTAAGTGATCTGTTTTCCGGCCTATACGGTACTTATCTTTTTCAGTTGACTTAAATAAATTTTGTGTCAAATCTCTAATTAAACGTAGTTTTTTTTAATTAGAAACGATGGCTTTAACTGAAAAAGAAAATTGAGATACTTATGATGATTGGATACGGTGACCAAAATCACAAGCAAAGTGGGATTTATTTAATCATATTTACCCAATCGAAATTACTCAATCATTTGTAAGTAAATTGCTTAAATTTCGGAAACGGAAGTGTAAATCGGGGCCCAAATCAGGCCGACCGAAAACAGCTACTGGTGGTATACGGCAATAGATTTTTACGCATGTTCAAAAAACCCCACTAATCACTTCCCGGACTGGATCATAATGATTACCAATCTGTCAAAAATTTATTTGGAAGTAAAAAATTCGCCGTTTAAGTTCTTTGGTTCGGAACTTACAGAGGATGATTTCGATGCGTGCAGAGCCCAAATTATGATGGAAGGTGCAATGCCATAATTTTTCTCAAATATTCTTTTTCTGATAAAGCTACGTTTATTTCATGGATTTCCGACATAACTGAGATATTGGTCTGCAGTCAATCCCCGATGGATGGCCGAAGCACACACCAAAAAACCAAAAAAAAGAATTCGGGGGGGGGATCATAGGTCATAATATTATGGACCATTTTTTATTGGGGGAAATTTTTATCAGAACTTTATTTGGAATTATTGCGTGGTGAGGCATTTGGTTCCAACAAGAGGGTCCCCCTTTTTTGGTTTCAGGTGCGTCCCGAACCGAAAATTTTCCCCAAACGGTGGATGGGGAAGGGGGCATTAAGGCCCCTAGGGGTTAAACCTTTTGGGACTTTTTTTTTGGGGGGGTTTAAAAAAAAAAGTTTATAAAAAAGGCCCCGGAAAAATTGATCAAAAAAAAAAATTTAAATCAAATGCGTGGTTTTTTAATACTTTTGATAACCTTTTAGAGAATTTGGGACAGGTTGGAAAGTCAGCTAAAAAAACAATTTGAACATTTATAAAGTAGTGTAATCAATTTTTTGCAAGCGTTTCCCGTTTGTAAAATTTGTTTAAAATTTGTTTTTGGCGTTTATTAAAACTTGTCGTTTTAAAAAAAAAAACCTGTTAAGTTAAACATCTACAAAATTTATTTTTTTTTTTAGTTCCTTTTTAAAAATTTCTCTCAAGTGCTTTGTAGAAATTATAGTTTATTCGAAAAATTTAAAATCGTATAATTTAGTTTGACAGATAAACAAATAAAATTATACCGTTGAAATTTTAAAAACATTGAAACATAAAAATATACAGGGGTTTCCATTTAAAAAACCTAAGTGGATACTACTTTTGGCTTTCCGTGTATACTTTGGAAAATGAAATTACATTTATCTGACGCTTTTTTAAAATTTGTTGCCAGCTAAATTTTCGTCGAAAAATTACGGCGGCCTGGAAGATATTAGCAATTTCCGACTTTTTGACATCCTGTATAATTTTAGTCATAAAAATTACTCTGAATTTGGCAATCTTAAAAAAAATTCTAAAATTTTTTGTTTGCTTGGGGCCAGTATATTTCAGAACAAATACAAGCAATAGTGTGACAAAGCACCATATCAGTTCTTATTAAAAGTACAAAAAAAATTTAATTTATATATAATAGTATATTTTAAAAATTTTTTAAAATACAGGGTGTTTCAAAAAATTTTCAGATAGTTTTTTTTTTCTTTTTAAAAAGGGAAAACCCTATATATTATACATTTTTTTCTAGGCAAAATTAAAACACAAAAACCTACACCAAGTTTAATTGCTTTTAAAATATTTTAAAAATTCAAAAATAACGTTTAAGGGGCCTTTAAATTGCAAATTTATCAAAGTGAAAAAAAGGGTTTTCTTATACAGGAGACCTGTTGCAGTAGAGTGTTGTATTTTGAAAAAAATTGTACAGAGTTATGGAAAACGATCAATTAAAAATTAAGAAAAACAAAAAGAAAAAATTTTTTTTAAATAGAAACCTTGTATTTTTTTAACTTTATCTTTTGCAATAAAAAGGGGTAACTTTGTATAAGATTGTCTATACCCCAAAAAATTTTAGTTTTTGAAATATTTGCGATTTACCATTTTTCTAGAAAAAAATTTTATACAGCTTCTAGTTTTTTTTTTTTTAGTTGGCCACCAAACCTTACCAAGTAAAACTATTTACTGTATCTAGATATTACAACTATTAACAAATAATTATAACAAGTATTAAGCAAATAAAAACTACCTAATTAGGTGTTAAAGTGTCCGCCACCTTCCTGAATGCACAATGCAATAAGTCTCTCAAATTCGTTACTTAAATTTTGACACATTTTTGCACTTTCTTTTAAATCAGTTTTTGATTTAAATTTTAATCGTCTTATGACTTTTAGGTGTTTAAAAACTTTTATTACTTTTGTCTTTGTCATGGCCAACTAATAAAAAAAAAAAAAAGTTGTAACAAATTTTTACAATAGAAAAGTGTTAAATCCAAACTATACATTTTGGTATAGACAATCTTATACAAATACCCTATTTATTAATGCAAAATAAGATAAAGTTATAAAAATCAGGGTTTTTCGTTAAAAAAATTGATTTAATTGATCGATTTTAATCACTATGTACTAATTTATTAATAGAATATGAACACACTTTACTATCTTGCATCTGCAATGGTCTTCTTCTATGAAACCAACCTCAATCAATTATTATAGACTTTCGTATAAATAAAATTGCTTATTATAACATGGCCTGAAAAAGTCATTTTTGACAAAAATCTTAAACTTAGGTATAGGACATTATAAATCAAATGTGTCTATAATTTTGCCTAGAATCTAAAATTATAATATATAGGGTGTTAATTAAAAAAAAAAAGTGTCAGGTGTTTCCAAAACACCCTGTATATTTAAAAATTTTTTAAAATATGCACCATATTTTACTACAACTTTTGTATTTTTGTATCTCTTTAATAAGAAATGATATGGTACTTTGTCACACTATTGCTCCCCCCTGTATGTAATTTGTACGTCAGTGCATTCAATCGTACATTATGCCTGGGGCTTTTTTTTTTTTCCCCTGCAATACCTGCATGTAATGGCACCGTGATGTATGTACCTATATTTTCTGCAAATGTTTCTTTGGATGTTAGTGGTCTGTCAGAAGTCCAAATAGTTGTCTTAACTAAATGCGCCCAAAGAAAGACCTTGGGTGTTAGCTTGCTTTAAAGTTACCTAGCGTTGGCTTAACGTTTTTGCCAGGTAATGCATGCCAAAGATCAGATGTTGTTTTTGGACCATTGGTCTATTTTTATTTTATTGCCTATTTTGATAGTTTAAGAACTGGATTTGGGCCTTTGACATTTCTAGATAAACCGTTCTTGCTAGTTCATCCCTTTTTATAACCTTCAGTTCCGTGTGTTTAGGAACCCAGAAATTCTGGCCTATTGTTCCTAGGAAAATCAGTTTGGATCGTTTAGGCATTTCATCGTGATTGTAAATTTTTTAAAATTCAAGGCCTTCAGGGAAAAAAGAGTGACTAAAGAATGCGTATGTTTTGGTTGTAATATCTTCTTCATTCACTTTCCCCTTAAACGCATGCCCTGATAGCATATACCTGCCCCCTAGTATGATGTTGCTTTGGAGCTAATTAAAAAACTATAAGTAGCTCTGGCCCAGAGTCATGTGGGGAAAAGAGTGCGCATTTTCAGCTATTATAAAATCATAATCTTTGTAGGGGATAAATTTAAAGAATGTTATTTATTAAAAGGCATTAATTTAACAATCAAATAACATAAAATCAAATTTTCTAATGGTTATTCTATAAAAAAATAAAAATAAAACCTAGCCCAGAATTCGTACATTTACCCCAATATCAGGGTATATGTCGACTTGGGTAAGTGTACTCACTGAAAAATGGGAAGTTTCTTAAATATAGCTAAACTATATTTAATGTCATAAATATTATTTTTATCAAATGTATTAATTTTATCTTATTTTTAATATTTATATATTAAATATAATATATACTCTTACAAATACTATTTATTTCAATTTATGTCGAGAATAAGGCTTAAAGTAATTAACATTTCTGTATCAAGATAGATTAAAATGAGATCATTTTTATTAAACTATAATAAAATCTTAGTTATCAGCTATACATATGTATAACACATATAATATAAAAGTACCTGTTTGATAATGAGTGCACCGTTCATGCATTGAAATATGCGTACTCTCACCACACAACCTTATGCGCACACTTAACCCAAACCGTCTGTACAGAATTAGGTTAAAATTACACATTAAGGATATTTTCTCGACTTACCGTTTTTAACTACTGGTTGATAGCAGTTATTTCCCCCACCATTCTAACCGTGTTTAACCCGCCTATCCTCGCAAAAACGAAACGGTTTACGTATGTCAACTTACTACTAATGGTTTAATACACTTTTATGTTTAAATTTAAATATAAGGTCTTTGGCGAGTTACGAAATAAGTCGAAAAGATAATATATAAACCAAATTTTTCATTTAATAAGATATTAGCTGTTTCCCAAATCAACTATAATAAGTAAATTTTTCCTTTATGTTTAATATAATTGTATTAATTTAACCATTTGGCAATTAACTAATAAACCAAATAATATGCCATCCCAAAAACTTGTTAAACCATAGCAAAAAAAAAAATCACAGAACCAAAACAATAGAAAAGCCGCGAATCCCCCATTATTTTAAATTTAAATTTGACATAACCATTATTAACGCTCCCCCTGACTTTGATGATAGCGGTAGATACTGGTACAAAGTAATGACGTAGATACTGACGACAGAACAGCTTCCCTCGTTACCGCCTCCGGGAAAAAAAACCGGGATGCTAACTGTCCTAACAATGATTAACGCGGTATGTCGCCAAAATTTGATGATTGTTGCATAATTTTACCAAATTTTAATATGCAATTAATAAAACTAGATACATAAACGAGAATACTTGGATATAACAAATACTAATTACCGCAACATGATTATAAAAGTATTTTAATTGAAAATAAAAACAATTAACCTTGCCAGACAAGACTCCAGTCTTTTGTCCAACGTCGTAGTGACTACTGAGGACAGTTAGTTCTTCCACTTTTCTATCAACGGTTTTATAAAAAATAAGCCTGCGCACACTTACCCGCTGCGTTCTCTTGCCCCCCATCATAGTGCTCCTTAAACATCGATAGTACAAACTATCGATAGTTATCGATATAATTACAAAAAATATCGATAGTATCAAAACCTATCGAGTTTCAAGTAATTCTTAAAATAAAAGAAAAAAACACGGAATTTGATCACCTCAATATTTTGATTTTCATGGTTGTTGTATATCCAAACAAAAACAAAAAGTAAGTAATGAAAGAAGCGTGATAAAAACAATCTAGATGTAAATAAATACCAGTAAGAGGTAGAAGGAAGACACATACAAAATAAAAAGTAAACAAAATTTCACAAATTCTGGTTCTTTCCATTTCGATGCCACAAATACAGGATAGAATACCTTTATGTTTGTTATGTTTTTAAAGTTAAGTAATTTAATTTTTTTCTCTCTCTGCTAGAGGGCGATAATGACCTATACCGTAGATACAATTTACTTATGCTTGCTTATCGTTATGACCTTGTAATTAACTATGAAAGAAATGAAATAAAAATTTAGTAGTTGTCAGCTCTTGACTTATGATTAACTTTTACCGTACTCAATACTGTTAAAATTTATTTTCCGGACTAAAACCAAGTATCTAAAAGTAAACAAAGTTTCACAAATTCTGGTTCTTTCCATTTCGATTCCACAAATACAGGATAGAATACCGTTATGTTTGTTATGTTTTTAAAGTTAAGTAATTGAATTTCTTTCTCTCTCTGCTAGAGGGCGATAATGACCTATACCGTAGATACAATTTTAATTTTTCGATGTAGTGTGTAGAGTCGTCAATAAATTTTTAGATAGTACGTGTACATCGATAGTAAAGATGCATATGTACTATCAATACTATCGATGTTTAAGGAACACTACCACATCACTCTACCCCAAATCTACCAGCACCCACTCCATCAGTTATGTAAAGGCACTTACTTAATAAAATTAAGAAATAATTATAGTATTTTAAATTTTTATGTTATGAATGTTTAAACTTAAAAAGCTTAATTACAAACCCACAGATACAAGTTTACAGTTACTAAGTTCAAATAGTTATCCACCAATCAACAAGTGCCCATTACTGTAAAACACTTTATTTTATACTATATGTAAAACGCAATTTTAGATACTTGGTTTTAGTCCGGGAAATGAACTTTTACAGTATGAGTAAGTATTGAGTCTTGTAAAACTTTTTTTATCGGTCTCAGTACTGTAATAGTTAATAATACACAACACAAAATTAAGGGATATAGTTTTTTTAACAGGAAACTAACAAACCATTTTTAATAACTTTTTTTGAATTGAAAGGTACCTCAATTTATTTTTAATAATTCATGGGAAGCTTTTTAATACAACGTGGTTTAATTGTACAGGGTGAACCAAAAAAGTTTGTTTCATATGCGGATTTCTTTTTCACGTTCGGAAAATAAGTGACACCAGTCAAACTTCAGTTTTTCCTTATTGTGCAAGGCCAGTGGTTTATCTACTAGATAGTTTTTAAAATTTGTCTCTAACTCTAATAGTTTTGAAAGTATGCAATTTTTCCTGTGCAATATCCATTTTTATTTTAAATATTACGATGTTGACCAGTTTAGCCACAAAGTGAATACCATGGTTACTTTACATAATGATTAATAAGAATATGATCACTACTTTAATACGAATAGTTTTTTACTTAAAATTCCCCGTCGTCATTTAAGTCCAGAAGAAGTAAGTAGAGCTGTGGGTATTTTAGATGCTCGTAAGCGTTAGAGTAAATTTAGGACCCGTTTTAATGTATCCCAGAGTGTAAACAGTCATCAGTATGTAAAGTAACCATGGTACTCACTTTTTAAACTGGGCAACATCATGACATTTAGTAAACATGGACATGGCATAGGGGAAAAAATTACTTTCAAACATTTAAAATTAACGACAAATTTCAAAACTACCTAAGATGAAGCACTGGCCTTTCATAGGGAAAAAAATGCGTTTGACTGGTGTCCAGCCATTCCCATGCGTAAAATAAAAAACCTCCGTGGGACCTTTCCTCTATATTTACCCCGTACAATTGGACTACGTTTTAATAAATCTTCTCCATGAATAATTAAAAAAAAGAGTGATGTACCTTTTTTCTAAAGAAGTAATTAAAAATGGTTTTTGTTCCCAAAATTTTTTAACTTTTAAATCACTGTCAAAAAAACGATATCCTAATTTTGCGTTTGTAATTATTACAAGGTCATAACGATTAGCCATAATTACGTCTTCGTTTACGAAATACTTTATTCTTATATTTCTATTGAAAAAGGACAAAAATTCTTTTTTCATACTCTTCTGCGATTATTTTTGGGATTAGCCGACTTGATAGACTTAACTTTCCACCTTGACATGAATAAAAAAAAGGACAGTTGCGTATTCTGGATAAAATTTCATGTCAGTACTGACAATGTTTCCACCAATAAAAACAAATCATAAAATCCGTTTCTAAAAAAGATAAGTAACTATTTTATAGATATACGAAGCAGGTAAGCTTATTTTAAAACATTTTCATCAGTACAGTATAAAATAAAATATTATACTATATTCGTCCGAAAAACCTTTACAGCAGGACCGTATCTAGGTATAGCCGCGCCCTTGGCGGGGCTTAGCAGTTGCGCGCCCCCTTCCACACACCGTGGGATTTGGGGAGTATGGAATACCCCCAACGAAAACGGGGATTCCGGGGGTTTTTCCCCGGAAATTTTACAAAATTAAAGTGCATAGTTGTAGGTGTAAAGTTTTTTAAACCAAAAATTTTGTTACTCTAAAATACGAATTTTGTGGTGGAATTTGTGTCAAATTCTATATTCTCTTTATATAAAACTATTAGCCCACTATTTGAAAAAGACATGATTTACATGAAACAACTGTTTGTGTCTGACTGAAAGAAGTTGAATGTAAATTAACTAGGCATTCTTATTTGCGGATGATTTAACTTCAATACATTTTCTCAACAATAAAATCGTAGTTACAAAAATACTGAGCGTAGCAGACCTACTAAAACGTAATATTTAGACTTTAATAAAATTAAATAATATGCAACAAAAAATGTTGGGTGCCCCCAAATTATAAATACTAATTTATCCACAGCTTAAATATTACAAGAATTCAAAAGTAACATTCTCGCTGTTTATATTTTTTTAGTCTTAATATATTTAAAAAAAATTAAATTAAGTATCTAAGTTGAACATCTGTTATAAAATTGTTCTGTTGTAATTTATTTGATTAATTCTATCAGTAAATAATAATTAGGATATAACTACGGGACTGACATCTGATAAAAAAAAAACATAGCCGATTTTGCGCCCCCCGGTAGCTGTACCCTAGGCGGGCGACCATCTCGCCACCACCCCAAATACGGCCCTGCTTTAAAGTATTCGCCCCGAATCATCCATACAGAAGCGGACGAATTTTGATGGTTTAGTAATTATGGTTGCATATACTACGTCGTCCATTACCGAATATGTTTAAAGTCCAATTGACAGTTCTCACTGACAAAGCAAAATAATTGTTTACGTTCGACGACGGCGTTAATTTAATTGTGTTTTAAGTTTTTGATAAATTAAAACTATTACCCACATAAATAATGACTAATAAAAGCAGTGGATATTATTGTGCATATACTCTGCGTAATTCTCGTGCGGATCAAGAAATATCACACTTTGCTTTTCCAAAACATGAATCTAGGTATGTACCAATACTAAATTTAAATAGCAATATAAATTATTAACTTGTACGTCTTTTGAACTCCTTTTTTAATTATAGGTAGAATTTTTAATGTAAAAATTATTTAATAAAATTTATTAAATACTCTTAAATTTATTAAAAACTACAAGCTTGATTAGTAATTAGGTTCAACTTTAAGGAACCAACGATTTTGTTTTAGATGTGTAATTTGGGCAAAGGTTTGCAATAAAGAAGACTTGTTTGACAAGGGGCCTGCAATTTTACATAAATACCATAAAATATGTGAAAAACACTGAAGATAAGTACATAAATAAAGGTGCTCAAGGTAGTAAAATTTATTTCCCAAGCTGTCACAACTTTTTTTAGCCATTTGCCGAAAAGATCTGCTGATGAAACATACAAATCTGAAGCCACTTGCTAAGATTTTTGTGATCATGGGACAGACAACTTCAATCCAATCGAAAGGTACGAATGACCTTATTTTTAAATTGTTTATCTTGTCTAAAACATACTTGATACATTGCTTAAGAAAAAACTAATTCGAAAAAGTTTAATTTTATCTTGTAAACAATTTGAAGCTGCTAAACCTTTTTAGTAGTTTTCAACTATTCTATAGATAGAATGGAGAAATAAGACCGTAAAATTGACATTGTCATCTACCCGAATTTGGTTACAGAGGTAAAACAACTTTCTTCCAGTATGTATAGGAATATGTAGTACGAGTCATAGTATGTGAGAAAAATAATAATATGGGTTTAATCCCCTCAATTAATTTAACTAAGGGCGTTGTTAAATGGTCATATTTGTAATATCCTCTTAGACCATTGTAATAAATATAACTGATATAAAAAGTGCCGATTAAATAAAAAGTCTAGCTAATTACAAGAAACCATTCAAATTGCTATAGCTACACCTAACCATTTCTTTAGTTGCACACTTAAGGATGCATGTAAGTGGTACCCTAAATAAAATTAATTTTGCTATGTGACAAATACTGTATTAAAATTTTTGCTTAAAATAAAAAATGTAAAGAGTATTCTGGTATTTGTCAGAATTGTTTAAGAATTTGCAAACAAATGCTGTTAAAAAGTTTATTAAAAATTTTTAGTTTGAAAAATAGGCTTTTTTGTCTCCAAAAGTAAATAAAATGTGCATAAAAAGACTGCAGTACTTTTGAAAAAACTATCTGAAGCTCCAGAAAGGTCATTCACAATATCTTAGTATTTACAACTCATAAAATAATGAAACCCTATAGATTTATTGTAATCATTTTATAGATATCAATTATAAAACAATATGCACGAATTTCAAATAAAATGTTTTTGAAAATACCTATATGAGATATATTAATGAAATATATCTAAAAATGTATGAGATGTTTCGTAAAAATGTAAAAAATATGCTAAATATTGTTTTTAATAACACATTTATTATAATTTGTTTTTTTAAATCATTTTTCATGAGAGTAACTAGATTTTTTTTTAGCACTAACATACCATGGATGTCCCAAGTAAAGCAAGAAGCAGTTTTTATCAGGAGAATTAAAGATTTACAGGGGACGAAGAGAACTTGACTGATTTTTTAAAATGTATTTTATTTTGTATTTATAATATGTATTAATATATAGATATGTATGTACATTTTGGGGTTTTTATTTTAAACTACCTTTTTTATGGTGCTAACAGAAAGCTAAAAAAAAAGAATTGATAATTGATGTTTACTAAAAAATATGTTTAAAATTGTAATTTTTCCATAAGCATTGACCCCTTAAAAAAGGAGATTTTCCAACTTAGATAGTTTTTAGGATTTAAATAACCAAATTTTAAACGAAAATTAATAATACTTTAAAGAGCTACAAAAATTTTGATAAAACAAAAAATAAAACTTCTTAAATTATCAAGAAATGTGTCTGGTTGGCACTTTATCATAAAAAGTATATTATAAGCTGCAACCAAGTATAATTTTTAATATGGAAACTTGGTTCCATCTTATAAGACTGTTTACTTTGAAAATTTTAAATTATTTTAGGACAAAAATTTTAATTCCTGAGCATTTTTAAGAAAAGTTTTCAGTAAATTGCAACAATGTAATCCATTAAATTTTATCAAAATATTAAGGGCCACCATTTTGTCAAGAATATTGCTTTATTAATAATTCTTGGGTATAATAATAATTGTTACTTGGAGAACTCCTACAAGTATATAATATGTCTCAAAATTTATAGGTGGAAAAACCTAGTCGACAAATGTGTTTCTAGTTTTTATTTATATTCCTCAACGCCAAAGTTTACAGATTAATAATATATTATAATTCTGTAAACTTGCCTCGCTAAAACTGCCAAACTAGAAACAGTAGTCGGCCATATGCAACACCATTCTGGTCCACTTTTTTCATTTATAGGTTTTTCCTGAGGATTTTTATCATTGTATAATCCACATAGTTTTTAGGTATGATAATATTTTTAACAAGTTCACACTTTACCAGATATTGTGTATTAATCTAGTTTTTCTATGTTTTATGTTTTTATTAGTTATTTGTGTAGATATTTTCTTTCTACTTTTTTATTATAAATAAGTTTGTAAGTATGTTTAAAAAAATATTTGCCTTTGATATTAATAAACTACAATATATGTATATGTATATATATATATATATATATATATATATATATATATATATATATATATATATATATATATATATATATATATATATATATATATATATATATATATATATATATATATATATATATATATATATATATATATATATATATATTATATTAATATAATTTAATATATTTATTTTTTTTTTCTTTAAATACTAGTAATACATAAAAATATTACAATAACTAAACAATTAATGCAGTATTTTTAGAGTATTTACTTGACCAGCAAAATTTAATATAAAAAGTATTTCTGCTCAACGCAATCGGAACTTCAACAATATATCATATATGATCAAAGAATAAATATATGAATATAAAATGATGACATGCAAATAAGATTCTTAAGTCGGTGTTCATATTGCATATGACGAAATAAATAAACTAATGAAAAACGTGTTCCCCAACCCCGAAAACCCTGCCATTAACTATATTTAAAAATAAAAGAATTCATACGATTCTGTACAAGTTTCAAATTGTCTACTTAGGACAACTGACATGGAAGAAATTTAAAAATCCAATCTCTACCATTTTCCTGTTGGGCAATTTTAGTCAAAACAAATCCGCACCATTGAGTTTAATTGGTATCCCATATTTAAAAACATTGTTTCAACGGATTTAGAAGTTAAATTGATAACTTCAATTATTTTAGCAAACACAAAATTTCAGAGAAACAATAAATATAGATACTCACATGATCGTGAAAGTAAGCCATTCTCCAAACAAGCAATATTTACTAAAAGCCCTACTTAAAATTCTTAAAATGATTTTTCATTGTGTACATCAACATATTATGCTATTTGTGTAATTTTTCTTTCAGTGTAACTGTATGTTTCGAAATCTGACCCGCGGAGATCAAAGGTGCCGACGCTTCGTGTCGCTTCTGTATGGGTATGGTATTCTGGGGTATTTACAAAATTTAATTAATTGTCTGCTTTGGAAACAGATTTTGAGATTTTTGTTTACTGATGAAAACATTGTCAGTACTGACATAATATTTAAATTTGACAAAAATATTGCATTGATACAGGGTGGGCCAATGAAAACGAAATAAGGCCGATTTCTCATATCTATGGTTGGTAGGAAAAAAATCACTAGGACTCATCGATTTTTATTTCGAGGGGGACACATTTTGCGCTTATTTTTAACCTTGTTACTTCACCCTAGGGGGGGTGAGCTTTACTTCTTAATTCTTAAATGGGAAAGGGGGTCGATTAATACCCCATTTTAAAGATCATCGAATCCTCTTTTCAACGCTTCCTAGTTTTTTAAATTTGATGTAGTAGTTTTCAAGAAAATACGTTTTATAAACATAATCGGCCTATAATCGAAAGTAATGCTTTTTCACTTTTAGTACTATTTATTATTTAGTATTTTTGTTTTTAAATCCTGTCCTATCTATCTAAAAAGCATTAAATGTCACTTTTTTGTCACTCAATAAAATGCGAATACTTTCTACTTACGCTTTAAAATTATAAAAGTATTGTCAGGGTCTTGTTTAGAATTTTATCAGTTCAAAGTTAGCAGTTATTTCTGCTATGGAATTCGATGCTTGTGTAAAAAATTATAAATAATGCAGTTAGATTTTTATCTGTGGCAAATCGAAAACGAATCGCTCCCAATCGAATAGTGGGAAACGAAGCAATGCAAATTGCTGCTGTTTTGGAGCCACGTCAATATCGATCCTACGTTAAATACCAGAAATTACCTACAGTTTCTGGCATATGCCGTACGAGCATTCGAAGAACTTTGGAAATCTTATAAATTTCACGCCTATAAAAATCCATCTTGTGCAAGAATTAAATGAGGCTGATGAACGTGTAGAATTTGCGAGATAATTGGTGAACCGATAATAAATAACCCGAACTTGTTGTTTAACATTTGTTTCTCAGATAAGTGTTCGTGTTTTGTGAACGGGAATGTTAATCGTTATAATTGTCGGTATTGGTCTGACGAAAACCCGCACTTATTTCATGAAGTTCAGACTCAACATCCTGAGAAATTAAACGTCTGGGCTGTAATTTATGGCGATTGTGTTGTTGGTCCTTTTTTACCAGGAAATCTAATGGGACAAATGCACTTGCAATTGTTAGAAGACACTGTCGATCCCGCATTGACAGAAATTTTTGAACATGATGAACGTTACAATGCGAATGGGTTAACATTTCAACAAGATGGGGCACCTCCCCACTATGCTTTTGCTGTTCGTCAGTATTTGAATGAAACCTTTTCTGGCAGATGGATCGGACGAAGAGGACCAGTGGAGTAGCCTGCCAGCTCACCAGATTTAAGCCCGTTAGATTTATTCCTGTGGGGTAACTTAAAGAGTAAAATTTATAAAACGCAACCAAAATCTGTAAAATGATTTACGTCAACGGATCATTGATAAATGTCAGACATTACACCTGAAATGCTTCAGAACGCGAAACCGTTTTGAACAAATCTGTGTGACTGCATGGAGGCAGGAGGCCAACATTTTGAACACTGGTAAAATTAAAAAGTAAGTAAGTAAAATAGAAGGAAAGTTTTGAATGTAAATGTTCTCGTTATTTTGAAATCTTCCCCCTACCCCCTTCGTATGGTTACCCTTACCAAAAACTGAAAGCTGTGCTTAGAAAGAATGACGTTTTCCAAAAAAATGTCCAATAGAAAATTCAAAGATGAATAAAGAATTATTTTTTTATGTTGACTTGCTATGAAATTTAAAATTATTTTCTCGAAAACTACTGCATCAAATTCAAAAAACCAAGAAGTGTTGAAAAACGGATTCGATATTGATCTTTAAAAATGAGGGTATCAGTCGACCCTTTTTCCCATTTAAGAATTTAGGAGTGAATCTCACCCCTCTACGGGGTTGAAGTGACAGGGTTAAAAATAAGCCCAAAATGTGTCCCCCTTAAAATAAAATCGACGGGTCCGAGTAATTTTTTCCTACTAACCATAGATATGAGAAATTGGCCTTGTTTCGTTTTCATTGGCCCACCCTGTATATTCAGGAAACGCAACTGTCCGGTCTTTATTTATCTCAAGGTCAAAAGTTAAGTTAGTTAAAAATTATTGTTCAATCATTTTTGGTAAAATTGGAGAAATGGAAAAGATGGTGAAAATCTGATTTCTGATGAAACTTTGCAAAAATCTAATGGGATATTTGGTACCTAAATAAAAAATAAAATAATGTTGCATACTGCTTACTTTACTAATATTATAACAAATATAATAATTTAATATCCTTGTCATATTAAAATAAATAATCAAATCTATACATAAAGGCCTGCTTTTTGCTTGTTTTTACCACTGTGCAGCGCGACGTTTGCTCAAAGAATGCAATAAATTTACTATCCTGCTCACAAACAGTGGGTGGCATGTTATTTGCTTTATCAATTTTATAAGATACCCGTAGAGATTCCGTCGAAATTTACTTCTTTTATACTTTGTTATTTAAAGAAAAGTTTAATAAAATAGGACAAAGGTTTTACAAACACTCAACATAATATTTTTACATTAATTTAGACTTTCTAGAGAAAATAAATAAATAAATCACTTACACAAATCTCACTAATGATATTCTCCTAATTGATTTTCGTGTGGTCACTAAATATATCAGCTCATCTATTTCTTTGTTTAATATTAGCTCTATTGCAAGATGCAAGTGGCAAGTTAAAATCGCTAATGTAGTAATAAAATATTTTCTTTTTTAAACATCAGTAAATCCGTCATAACTCGACTGTGCAGGCGACCGCGAAGTTTCATTTTTCCTTCGCTGAAGCTTTTCTTCCCACTTTCCCGCCGGCGGAGGAAAAAGTGTTATCATAGCAACATAGATATAAACAAAGAACAAAACAATCGTCAATAACTCAATATGTTTCAAACTAAAAACAAAACTATTTTACTTATTAGGTACTTATCTTAAAAACCTTTTTTTAATACGGCATTAAAAGGCAATCGAAGGCGCAATTAAAAAAAAAATTATATTGACAGTGTTCACTGACAGCTTTATGTTACATTACTATAGCAACTATTTACCGACACTGGTTTAAGCCGCCTTGGGAACCCACTTATCTTTAATAATTATTACTATTAAAAAGAGATGTTTTTGCATTAATTGGTCGACGTTTAAAAAAAAACAGCATATTTTATTTAGAGAAAGAGTTACTTTTCATGGCGCGCCATAAAAAGTATCACTTTCTCCATATAAAATAATATACTATTTTCTACGTGTACAAATGAAAATGATACAAAACGCAATCTTTGATCCTTAAGAAAACGATTAATATCACACGCGTGTTAAAATCTACTTTTCCACTCTGAAGTTTTTTTTTCTGGTAGTTGGTATTTATAGATATATTTTTTATCTATGACTAATTAATTATCTAAAAAATCGAACGATGCTTGTAAAAAGTTCAGCTTAATAACTATTTAGAGAAAAACAATTACTGTTACATGTAATATTACATACCCAGGTGGAAAGTGTTTGTTTCATTTCTGTCGAAAGATGCGTTAGTAGACCGAGGCGCAGCCGGGTCTACTTCTCGAGACAAATGAAACTATCCACGAGGTTTGTATACTATTTTATTTACAACCACTTTATTCATTTCCTATTATTTTAAATTGAAATTATGAAAATTGATCCATTGAAAATAATGCTATTAGGCGGCCGTGCTTCCTCAATTGTATCGTTGTCATGGTAACGGGTTGTCAAGTGTCAATACATACAGTCAAGATAGACGCTTTAAATTTGAATATTAATTTGTTTCGATTTCGCAAATCCAAAAAAAATTTTTTCAGATGAGGAATTTGAGTTTGCTGCTACTCCACCAGAAATTCGGGAATATTATTATTATTATTATTAGAATGCGTATGTTCGTGTGTCACTATAACATTTTGAAATATCAATATTCAATGAAATTGCAAAAAAAATACTTTCCAGCCAGGTGGAAAGTGAGCACTTTCCACCCGAGTAGAAAGTAGAAGTCAAAAAACGTCAACTTTCCACCTTTCAAAGATAGGTGAAATGTCATTATTACATGCACGGTTGTAAATAAAAATGTATTGATGAAGCTACAGTGTAGCGAAATAGGTTCGCATAATTTATGTATAAAGTATTAAATTGTTTAAAGTTAACAGTTATTGCTTTTATTTTTTTTTTAAATATTGATCACAATAAATAGTATATAAATTGTGGCATTAAAAGTAGTTTTTTACTTATCAACTTGAAAACTGTTGGAGATACGTACTATCCTAAACGTTGTGTATTAATTAACAAATACAGACAGTGAAAGTCGAGGATGTTATTGACTGTTTAGTCACTTCAGTACTAGTTTTTTGGGTATTATAAGTTCCCACCTAAATAATAGAAAACTAATAAAATGGAGGTAACTTGTTGTTTTTTACCCCATTTTTTTATCCCTAAGCATAAAATTAGTTAAAAAACGTTTCTTTTTCCATATTTAATGGTTTATTTATGTTTTTTGGGCCACTAAATTTGAATATGATATTGGAAATTATATTTAAGGGATTAGAAGTGCTAAATTTACCTTTTTTTTACCCCGTGCACCCCTAAAACATACATTTGCAAACGGCGTTTTTTAAGCACTCAAATGAAGTTTCTAATATTATATTCAAATTCAGTGGCCGGAAAAAACTTATACAGGGTGTCCGGAAATGACAATAAAAAAATTTAAAGTACGATTCCACATAAAAACATATGAAAAAAAGTTCATATTAACATAGGTCCGGAAATGCTTCCAGAGGGAGTTACAGGCCCTTAAAGATGGTGTCATAAAAGTAATTTTTATTTAATTTATTAGGATCTACTAACAATACAGGAATTAACTTCTACGTATAAGTTAAGAGTAATTGAAGGTCACTTTTGAAAATATCAGGTGACCCATATTGCAACCAGTGGCGTGGAAACAAAGGGTGGTTAGTTATTTAAGGGTCATATATAATCATATATAAGCATTTTCGGACCTATGATAATATAAACTTTTTTTCATATCTTTTTATGTAGAATCGTACCTTAAAATTTTTTATCGTCATTTCCGGACACCCTATATGTACCATTAAAAATGGAAAAAAAAACTTTTTTTTGCGAAATGTACTTTTAAGGGGTGTAAAGGGTAAAAAAGGGTGAATTTAGCCCTTTTAAGCCCTCAAATGTAATTTCTAATATCATACTTGAATTAAGTGGCTCAAAAAACCTATATGTACCATTTAAAATGGGGAAAAACTTTTTTTAGCGAAATGTATGTTTTAGGGGTGTAGGGGGTAAACAGAGTGAATTTCGCCTTTCTAAGCCCTAAAAAGTAATTTCTAATATCTTATTCGAATTCAATGACCCAAACACCTATATGTTTTGTTAAAAATGGGAAAAAAAATTTTTTTTTAGGGGTGTATGGGGTAAAAAAGGTGAATTCAGCCCATCCAAGAGATAAATGTAATTTCTAATATCATATGGCCAAAGATACCTAATTGAACTATTAAATATGGCAAGAGAACGTTTTTTTAGGTAACTTTATACGTGGGGGGGGGGTAAACAAACACCCCCTCATGTAGGATTCACTTTTTTCCGACACTTTGTAGTTGATCCGTTTCTAAAGAGAATAAAAACGGTTTAATCTCAATTCACGACAACGCAAATATAATTTATAGATTTTTTTTTTTTTTGGCTTGAGGCTATTCTGTTTAGCCAATTTATAGATTTTGCGTGTTTTTTTAACAGATTTACCAGGTTTACACGTAATTAGTAATAAGTAACAATTTACTTAGGCAGCAGTTTTTAAAATGACTTTTAACAACTCTTTGGCAGATAAATTCGTTTTATAGAAGTTAATTGCCACTTTATTTAACCACATGTTTAAAACATCAGAAAGGTACTCAGCATTCTAAGAATCAAATGTTAATCAAATCTTATTTACTTAAATATCCATACGTAGGCATTTTAAGCTAGCTATTGACAGAAACCCTAAATAACGTATAAAAATAAATTTAAATGATAACACCGTTAATTAGTAATTGATTTTAAAATATATATTTTCATTTCGAAGGAGTTAGTTTTTCCCTGGAATTTTAAAAGGTATATTTTTATTTTCTAGAAATTTGTTTTTCTTTGGAATTGGTCCAATGTGATTCAATCAAGGAAGTTTAAAGGCGTATGGAAGCCCAATACTGTAAAACAAAATTGTCCAGGCGTGCAGGGCAGCGGGAATCGGGGGATTGGCCCCACGGAGTTTGCGCAATGAATATTAGGTCAGAGCCGGAGTTCCATAATTCTTTGTTACTATCTATAAAGTTGACATCATCAAATGTCAAATTCAAGCATTCACTGTTTTTTTTTTTTATTTCATAGGACAAAATTATTGGTTGTCAAACAGAAATGCTACTACCATGGGAATATTTTAAAATTATTGTGTAATATTTAATTTTATATCATCTTATATAATATGGAAAGAAACCTTCTATTTAAATGGTCGATATTTTTGTGAGTTTTATATTTTTACCAAAAATCTTTGTAAATAAATAAAAACAAGATTTTTTAAAATAAATTTCAAACATTGTATGATAGTTTCATGTACTTATCACCAATTTTGTGATAAAAGAAGGGCAAGATTATGTAAATGAGTTTAATCTAATCCTAAGATTCTGGTTGTACATTAAAAAGTGAAAATTCAGGAGACAGAATAACAGTGGTTACCGCATGTTTATTAACCTTTGGTACCCTAGGTATCCATTGTAACAGTATCCGTTAAATATTATGTGTCTAAAAAAAAGTATGTCGAGCAAAAAGTTGATAATGTAAGTTTAGAAACCAAAATCAATTTCTTTTATACAAATACAGAAAAAGCAAAAAGGAACTTTAGCATAAAATTGTACTTTCCTGCCTGGTCTGCCTAGTAATTAATAATTTTGATCCTTTAAAAAGAATGTACTAAATTATTAAATGAAATAAAATTACCTAAATGTAAACTTTTATTTCTTTTTAATAATCCTGAGAAATACACAAACATTGTAAAATCATCTAAAAAAGATAGTCAAGATTGCCTTACTTTTCCCTGCTATTTCCTATGAAATTTTTAGTTTCTATAATTCATAATTGATATATTATTATTTATTCAGTTTACCTAACGTTACGTCTCATAAAATCCACCTATTTAAATATAAGAAATACTTACCTAAAGTAAAAAATGCCGGGTATGTTACCCCTAGATTTGCAAAGATAAAACCACTTACAGCTATCTAGTAATTTTGTTACGATATTATAAGTAACAAACAATAAATACAAAATTATAGTCACAATTTAATAAACACTAATCACTAAAATAGAAGATTTTATCAATCCAAAAAACTTCTGCAACCACAAAATATAATCACACAAAAACAAAACAATTGAAACTAATACGGCTCCCATAAAAGTATAATGTGTTGCCTAACTACACACTGATTTATCAGTGTGTAAATTGAAACAACACATTCGCTTCGTGGAATTTCGTTATTGCGCAAAATCGGGGGGGGGGGGAACCTTTGACAGTTATTTTTCATGCTAGGCTGGACATTTTTGATCAGAAAGGGCCATAGCATTGGGCTTCCATACACCTTCCTAAACTTCCTTATAAGTTCAATCTAGCGAGAAGTTTAAATTTTATGTCTAAATTAATAAATTTGCCACAACCCTATTTTTAGAAATATTCTTAACTTAAACTTTGATGCTACACAACTATCGTAAATTTTACGACAGAATCCGATACTCTCATATCGCCCTGTGTTAATTATAATAAATTGTCACCTTTATTACCCCATATTCCTAATTAGATGTATGGGCATCGTTGCATATCCCGGTGGAAACCTAAATCTCCCGCTTCCAACAATCATTATCAAGTTTGTTGCATCCCATTCCTTCGCTCTACTAATTGATCTAAAACTGGTATTAACTTACCAAGAAACGGGTAAATCGTCTATTTCACTCGGCTATTCACAGATCAGATTAATATCATAAAATATATTTATACCGGGTGGCAAATTTCCTAGATCTAATATTGTGCAATGCAGGTAACGCCCGTTATCCCTTTTTCGACTCATATTGGTTTTTTAAAAAAATTTTTAATTTCCCCCAAAAAAAATTGGCAAAAAATCTAAAAAAGGTAAATTTTTTTTTTACACACCTTTTTGGGAAAAAAAAACAAGAACAAACATCAGCAAACAAACGTTTTTTTTAGTGTAGACAGTGAAAAAAGGGGGAAAAAACGTTTGTTTGTTCTTGTTTAAAATGTTCGAGTAGACGTCGGTATATCAAAGAGAATTTTTTTTTTTTTTTCGTCATCCATAACTATTCCCAAAAAAGAAAACAAATATTTGGTTGCGCTATGTTGACAGAAAAAGCGAACCATAAACAAAGAAAACATACAAACAAAGTGAATAAGAACGAATGTTTGTTTTGGTTTGTTTTTTCGGTGTGTACATACCTAAAGAGAAATAAATTTTGTTCGTCGTCATCCATAATTTTTCCAACGAGTCGAACAAGGGTGAACAAATATTTGGTTGCGCTATGTAGATAAAAAAAAAAGCGAACAATAAACAAAGAACACATACAAACAAGGTGAACAAGAAGAAATGTTTGTTCTTGTTTGTTTTTTTCTGTGTGTACATACCTTAATGCAGTGCTGCGCAGCGTCTGTATTTTTTACTTCAAAAATATTTTAAATATTACCTTTCCCTAAATTATTTTGCGTTATTTAAAAAACAGTTTTTGTATTGTGTTTTGTGTTAATTGCTTTTACAAACGAATATTCAATAATTGTAACAGTTCAGTTATAATATATTTACAACCAGACCTAAAGGCGAACCCTAAGTCTTCTTTTTTTGTCAGTTAAAAAAGTGTGGTTTTGTATTATTTTAAAATTATCTTTTTTTTTAGATGCGAACAAAAAGAAAGTTTAGGTTTGGCCCTGGGTAAAGTTAGTCCTTGTTAAGAAAAAAGTCAATAAAAGCACAACACATAGGGGAAGGTCCGGTAGTATCGGACGGTGGGTAGTACCGCCCAATAATAGTTTTTTAAATGTTACATCAGACGGCGCCGATATTTCATTAAAAATGTTTAACCTCATTGGCCATAAACACATATCCTTAGTGTGTGACTTAAGAAGAAACCTAGAGGACTTAGGATCCCTGAACCTACGAGGTGAAGCAATCAAGATTGTGGGAGAGGTAAAATATTTGGGTGTCATCCTACACTTTAAACTTACCTGGAACCAACATCTTCAGAAAACAAGAAAGAAAGCGGAGATGACTCTTATGTTAATCAGACGCTCTCATGTGAAAACCCGGAGCCTTAAACCAAACGTGGTTATTGGTTATACACCATGGTGGTAAGATCTATGATAAATGATAACATACGCATCACTGGTATGGTGGACAAAAATGCGACAAAGAACTGCTGTTACAGAACTGGCCCAGGTACAGAGACTTGCTTGCTTAGCTATAACAGGAGCAATTAAAACAACCCCAACAGCAGCCATGGAATGTCTCTTAGACCTTCCACCACTTAACCTTATAGTGATGGGAAAGGCAAGAATAAGCTACTTCCGACTGCAACAAAAACCAACTGGTGTCTACGCTAGTTTGGGACACAACAACATAAAAGAACAGGCTGGCGGCAACATCCTGGACGAGAGAACAGACCAGATGATTCCCCAATAATCATTCAAAAAAAACTTCGAGGAAAAAATTCCAGATTGGAGTGAATGGCAGCAAACCGATCTCCCCGGCACGGTTGGAGACATTATCTGGTATACGGATGGTTCGAAAACCTAGCAGGGAACTGGAGCCGGCGTGTACAGTGAAATAAGGAATTTACAATTTTCCATTTCACTAGGAACACATAGTTCTGTATTTCAAACAGAAATATATGCTTAACTGCACTGTGCAAAAGAAAATATCAGGAGAGCTTACAAAAACAAGCGGATCTACATAATACCAGACAGTCAAGCGTCACTAGGGGCACTAGAAAACCCCAAGGCGACGTCCAAGCTGGCATGGAAATGCCAAAAAGAACTGGAGGTCCTGGGGGAACGCACCAGAGTAACTCTCCTGTGGGTACCAGGACATTCGGGAATAGAAGGCAACGAAAAAGCGGATGAGCTAGCGAGACATGGATAATCCACTCCATACTTGTGACCAGAACCTGCTCTTGGAGTGACCAAAACCACAGCACGAGGGCAAACCAGGGAGTGGATCCGAAACAAACACGAAGAATACTGGGGAAACCTCAGTAGAATAAGATATGGAAAAAGCTTCATAAGGGGCCCCTCCAAAAGAACGAAGGAAGAACTACTAAGACAAAGTGGCTAACAGGGCACGATAACCTAAGAGGATACCTACACAAGATAGGCTCATACAATGGGAACCCAAGTTGCAGATTGTGCGCCAAGGGGGAAGAAACAGCCTACCACATACTGTGTAAATGTGAAGCGTCGAATCGCAAAAGACAGGCATTATTTGGCCAACCAAAAATAAGCCCACAGGAATATATCAACCAACCAGTCTCGGGATTATACAGACTTGTAAAAAGAACAAGACTAATGGGAGATTTGGTATAAAATACAATGCAAGATTAGGCACAAAAAGCCCAAGAGGCTGCGCTGCCTCCGGTAGTGAAAGACGGCTCCCAGAAAGAAGTAGAAGAAATGTGACTTAGGTAAGAACGGTGTAGATGTACAAAATACTTTTTTGTTAAGATCACCGTACGAAGGTTTCCGAGATAAAATTTAAGTGTAAATATGTAACAGAAGATAAGTTATTTATATATTTTTTTAATATGTGATATTTAATGATTATATCTGAATATGAAACTGGCGTAATAAAAAACATTTACCTGTCAATTAAAAAACATTCATGCATTTTTTCATTGCTTTCTTTCCGGTAGTATCGGACATCATCATTATCGCTAGTATTAGACAGGCTACATTTTGTTTTTACCGGATTATACGTATAGTTCAAAGAAAAGTACTATCCCTTAGATGTACTGAGCAAAGTAATTTGGAACTATTATTTTCTGAAATCAACTCTGTTATTTGTTTTTTATCTTGCACATCTATGAAAATTTATATCTAACCGTACTGTTTAGATTAGATTAGATTAGATTATTTGAGCGGAGATGGCGAAAAATGACCTCCACCACTGCAACCTTACCAGATTTATTGTGGTTTCTCCTATCGTTCTTTAGAGTACCTTGTCCAAGCCCGTCTTCTTAACTAGACTCCAGAGTCTCGACACTGGCCACTCCATATAACTTGCCGGTTTTGGCTTCTCCTCCCCAAGCCTAGTAAATCTAAGCCTGCATAGTGCTTCGCAATGGCACCACACATGTAAGGCTGTTTCTTCAGCCTCCTGGCAGAACCTACACAGGCTATCCTCCACCAGGTTTATTCTTTCCAGGTGCTTGTTGAGTTTACAATGTCCTGTTAGTTGACCTACCGTTATCCTTACGACCTTACGGCTGTGGCTAGGTAGGTCCGATGTAAACTTGGCCGAGCGGGTCTTAATGAACTGCTTTGCCTGTCGTCCCGGTGTTTGTACCCACCAGCTTTGAAACTGTCTCTCTACCCAACTCTTAATAGATGCTTTGAAGAGACCTGCCGAGATACCGCAGAATGGCTCCGGGCCTATCATTTCCGCGGCTGATCCTCTTTTGGCTAGGTCGTCGGCCTCTTCGTTGCCTGGATGGACCTCGTGGCCTGGTACCCAGGCTACCGTAAGTTTGTTTGCCAAGACGACTTTTTCCAGGGCCTGTATACAGTCCCCGACTAGTTTGGATTTAACTTTTGGGGAACTGATGGCCTTCAGGGCCGCTTGGCTATCTGAGTAAATGACGATATTTTTTCCTTTACTCCCTTTTTCTTTAATCCTCACGGCGCAATGCACTATTGCTGCGATTTCCGCTTGGAAAACCGTGGCGTGCTGACCGAGACTTAAGATTACCTTTTCTCTAGGCTTATCTCCATAGATGCCAGCTCCTACACCCTTGTTGGTCTTGGAGCCATCTGTATACCGGATATGATCGGCTTTGATTGGAGGGCCTCCCTTCCAGTCCTCCCTATATGGTATGACAATACGAAAGTGTCTATTGAAGATGAAACGAGACAAGATAGGCTGTCTGAGGGCATCTCAAACAATGAGCTGACCTCTTGGTCCTTCTCTTGGAGTCCTTCGGTGTTCTATAATTGGACTTTGACCTCCTTTGAACCTATAGAGTACCGCCTTTACTTGCCCCTGTATGTAGATTGGAGTGGCGGAGGTTTAGCAGCACTTCTAGGCTGCGGTTGGAGTTGTTCTCATAGCTCCCGTGATGCATACGCATGCTAGCCTTTACACTTTGAAGTTGTCTGATTGCTACGGTCTGTGAGACCCTTGCCCCCCAGGCAACTGAACCATAGGTTATCATGGGTCTTATTACCATTTTATACAACCACATGTTCATCTTTGGGTTAAGTCCCCAGCTTTTTCCACAAAGTCTGCGACATCTCCCGAGGGCAATTTTTGCCTTCTGAACAAGTTTGTTGAGGTGTGGTCCCCAGTTCATCTTTTGGTCAAAAGTGACTCCTAGATACTTAACCTCTTTTGAGAAGGGGATTTCCACTTCATTCAGCTTTGGACATCTGAGTGCCCTAAGTGCTCTTTTCTTTGTGAAGGGAACAATAACGGTCTTTTGCGGATTAACCGACAGACCTTCCTCCCTGCACCATTCGTCTACGATGTTCAGTGCGTTTTGCGTCCTTTCTGAAACAAAGTCTAAGTGCTTCTAAGTGCTTACCTCTAACTACGATGGCTATGTCGTCTGCGTAGCCGAGGCAGTGAAACCTCTCTTTGGCCATTTTTGCCAGAAGGTCGTCGACTAGGATCGCCCAGTATAATGATGATAGAACGCCTCCTTGTAGGCAGCCCCTCCCCACCTCAGCTTCTATGGTGTCCTCGCCCAAGGTGGATCTAATGACCCTGTTTTTTAGGCTGGCCTCCATCCAGTAGCATACGGTGTGCGGGATGTTCCTTCGTTTAAGAGCCTTCATTAACGATCCTGTTGGAACGTTGTTGACCGATCCCTCTATGTCTAGAAATGTGCCAAGCGCTATCTCTTTGTCATCGATTGACTTTGTCAGGAGTCTGCTCAGATCGTCCAGAGCGGAGTCCGCAGAATTTCCTGATTGATAGGCATACTGGCGGTCACTTAGAGGGTATAGTGATAGTATGTTATCCCTTATGTATCTATCCACAATTTTTTCCAATGTTTTGAGCAGGAACGAGGATAGACTTATAGGTCTATATGACTTAGGCGTTTGGTCTGAACTTCTGCCTATCTTTGGCAGGTAGACTACTGTAGCCTTTTGCCATATTTTTGGTATGTAGCCCCAGGCAATGCATGCTCTGAAAATTTTGCAGAGATGCGGCAGTAATATGGCCATGCCTTTTTGGAGCAGTACCGGGTAGATTTCATCCGGGCCTGGCGACTTGTATGGGTGGAACTCGCCTATGGCCCATTTGATTTTTTCATATGTTACCACTTCCTTTGCCTTATCCCAGTCTTCCTTTAGGGGTCTTCTGGGATTGCGGGCTTGTTTTCTTGGCCGAGGTTGATCAATTATGGTTGATCCTGGAAAGTGGGTGTTAATCAATAGCCCTAGGGTTTCCTTGTTAATGCTTGTGAACGCCCCGTCCGTTCTTTTTAGGGGGGCGGGAGCACTCGCAGTACCTTCTCTTGCGAGGACTCTGTGGATCCTGGCGCATTCCGGGGTTTCTGTGATTTGTTCACAGAATTGTTCCCAGGAAATTATTTTCGCCTTGCGGATCTCTGTTGTACTGCGTAAGTTTCGTTTTGTACGTTGCCCAGTCTTGGTTGAGTTTGGCGGCCTTGTTAAATAGCCTTCTCACCTCGGATCTAAGACCCTCTAGGTGACTATTCCACCAGACTGTTTTATTTCTTTTTGTCTTGTTTGTTCTGGACAGTTTTCTCTATAGGCTTTTTATTGCCTCATTTAGTTGGTCTACTAGGATCGGCCTGTTGCCGTGCCCCCCTTGAGTGACTCCTCTAGTGCTCTTTCATAGCCTTGCCAGAGTGTCCTCCTTGGGTTACGGAATTTCTTGACGGCTAGTCTAGAAATTGTTAAATCAAATCTGATGTGGCGATGATCTGAACACGATGCCGATGGTTCGTCAGAGACATGCCAGTTTGTGATGGTATCACTGACATCATGGCTACAAAAGTAAGGTCAAGGACCTCACGCCTGGTTGATGTCACAAAAGTGGGTTCTATGCCTATGTTAGCTATGTCTAACCCTTCACTTATAATAAATTCATGCAAGGACTCACCTCTACTGTTTGCATTGGTGCTTCCCCAGATTGTGTTGTGGGCGTTGACGTCACCTCCAACTATTACTTGTTGTCTTCTTCCTACCGTACCGTACTGTTAGTTCTATTTTACTTTTCGATTGATGGTACAAGATGCCCAAATTTAATAATAAAAATATAGGAGGGCAATGGTACGAAGCTTAGAAAGAAAGCTGCTGTTGAGAAAATAATAAGCAACACAGTTTCAGTTTCAGCAGGAAAGTATAGTGTTCCAAAAAGTAGTCGTCGGGATAGAGTTCAAAGAATTAAATTTGGCCATTAAACAATACTTTTCTTAAATATGGGACAGTTTCGTCAGACATTTAGAGAACATTATGAAGATCAACTTGCAATGCAAACGAGCATTTGATTTAAACTATCTTATTTAACACAAAAACTAAATTTAACGAAATAATACTATGTCCTAGAAGAATCAAAAGAAGTTTAATAAATGGCTTAGGTTTAATATTTAAAGCTGTGAAAGGCAATCTAGATGCATACCATGGTAAGCACTATAAAAGACCCATTAACGAATAACAAAATAACCGAATTAATTTGCACTGTCACTTTAAAATATATTTGCTAAAGAAACCCCGTATAATTAGACTAATTTAAGCATTTTTAGCAAAAGACCTGTATGTTTTATTTTCATAACCTTTACCTATAATTACTCAGAGAGATTTAACAATTCTTTGTAAATGCAAATAAAAATCAAATAGCCAACAAAATAAGCCCCAGCAACACAGACTCTTTTGGCAATTTCAATGTTACCACCAGAGATGATATTGTACATCAATAATAATTGGCAGGAGGAAATTTACCAGTTTTTAATGTTTCAAATAGTAATCAGTATACTTTTAACATAAAGTTAAATAAAAAATGGTCATTTTACCAAAAATTGAGGTCTTCTTTAATTTCATTGTTGTTTTATAAATTTAAAGATGCGGACGTTTTTGTTTTTTTTGGTCGTACGGCGTACAAGGGAAATTTAACTTCTCGAAATGGGAGCGTAAAATTGAGTTTTACGCCTGATCGTACAAAAAAGTTTAATTCTTACCTTGCACAGCGTTAAGTATGTAAGCGAAATTAAAAGTTTTAAAAATTGAGTTTTGAAATTTTTTTCCAGATATAGAATAATACATATTAGCTCCAAAAAATTAGCGCAAAAATAGATGTCATTTAGTATTTACGAGTAAAACGCCATTTTGTATATGTTGTTACTTTCATACATTTTGCAAAATTATTAAAAATTAAAGATAGCTAAAACATACAAAAACTGATTTGCACCAGCTTATACATATACGTTGCTGACAAAATTATTTTGTCATGAAATAAGCAAACCAACTACCTTTTGTTGTTTGGAGATATACCTTATTACTACATTATATATCATGTGAATTTAACGGGAAAAGCCATTTTGTTGCTTATATATAATGCATCTTATGGTAAACAGGTAATGAGAAACTCAATATTCCCATCTTACTTAGGTTTAATTATAATAAATTGTCACCCTTATTATCCTGTATTCGTAAGTAGATGTATAGACATCATAACATCTCCCCGTGGAATACTAAATCATCAGTATTCGGTAATAATTATCGAGTTAGTTACATCTGAATCCAACATTGAACTGATTTATCTCGATCTGCTTATAATGTAATATTACAATAACAAAGGGCATACTTTTTATGCAAAATACAGTGTGGCCATTTCGGTGATGCATGTATTGGGATCTTAAAATCTACAAAAGATGGAAAAAACGATTAAGTATAACTTTTTAATTTGTTTTTTTTTTATTCTGTAAAAACATTTTTTTTATGAAGACGGTTATTGCATTACATCTGTAATTTCGACGTTTCGACAAATTTACATATACAGGGTGTTACTTAATGGTATGTCATAATTTGAAGGAGGCATTCCTGGATCGATTTTAAGTCGAAAAGTTCATATAAACGTGGGCCCTAAAATGCTTAGTTATTAAGATACAGGGTGTTAAAGTTTTATTTTATTTTCACTTTTTAATACATTTTTCAAAGACGGTTTGAGATATTGAACTGAATTTTGGCACAGGATATTATGGCATAAAAATACACTTTTCAGATGTTCATTTAATTTTTTTTTGCAACCAGTGGCGTAGCTATGACGAATTTTCAAACAAAAAATCCCTCTTTCATTTTTGCCGTAAAACTTACCGTTTTGGAGAAATCGTTAATTAAAAAAATGTCCTATGTACCCAAATTGCATCTTGAAAAATTAATTATTATTGAAATAAATCAAGTTAGCTTTGCTCGTTGCCAGCGATTGTTGTTTTGTTGTTGTAAACATTATGACACTGACGTTAATTATCATTCTTGATTGTGTTAAACTTTTATTTTCAATTTTAAATACATTTTTCAAATATTTATTTTTAAGCTATTTTCTTACAAACTAGTGAACAAAAAGCAATAACAATTAAATACAATACATACATAATTTACAAAAAATGTTGGAAATGACCACCTCTCGCCTCTATGCAGGCTTCTGCTCTTCTTCTCATTGAATTACGAACCCTTTCAAAAATTCCATGCGTGTTTCGGATAGTTTCACATCCGTCAATAATTCTATTTCTGAGTTCTTCTAATGTCACAATTGGTGTATGATAAACTAATTTTTTTAGGTGTCCCCACAAATAAAAATCTAGGCTGTTCAGGTCAGGCGATCTAGGTGGCCAAAATTGTGGTCCTCCACGGCCTATCCAATGATTTTGGTAGGCTCTATTTAAATGCTCACGAGCCAATATGCTAAAGTGGGGGAGCGCCATCATGCATAAACCAAAGTTGTTGCCGTAACTGAAGAGGAAAATTTTCAAGAAGCAAAGGCAAATCATTTTGGAGAAAATTACAATAATCCTGTCCGTTAAGGCGTCCTGGTAAAAAAAAATGGTCCAATTAAATGGTCGGATACGATATCGATCCAAACGTTCAGTGAAAATTGTTCCTGAAAATGTGTCTCTATAATCGCATGAGGGTTTTCCTGGGCCCAGTAATGATTGTTATGGAAATTGGTTATTGCATTTCTTGAAAAATTTGCTTCGTCCGTAAACAATATTTTGGCATCAAAATGAGGATTTTCTGTTACTTTTTGGAGATACCATCTACAAAATTGCGTACGTGGTTCATAATCTCTATGAAGCAATGCCTGAACCCTTTGTATGTGAAAAGGATATAACAAAGAATCTCTTAAAATCTCCTTACCGTCTTGTAGCAGATGTTTAATGCCATACCTATTTTTCGGTACTTGTGGTTGGATCCTCTTCGACTGCATGCAGGACAGCCTCCTCCACTGCCGGTGTTCTAACTGTACGGGGCCTTCCTCGGAAATATTAGCTTTAAAACTGCCAGATTCAGTCAGACGACGATGAATGTTTATAAATGTTTCTATCTGGGAGAGCGATTAGGATACCTTTCTTGATACAAACGCCGCGCCTCCAGCATTACCATTACTAGACCATAAAGGAAATGCATTTGTGTCATTTCCAAATTAGAATAATTTACCATTTTTTTTAACTAGCAAAATGCACGTTTTAAGATCGAAGGAGAAATAAATACAAACTGTCAAGAATGATAATTAACGTCAGTGTCATAATGTTTACAACAACAAAACAACAATCGCTGGCAACGAGCAAAGCTAACTTGATTTATTTCAATAATAATTTTCAAGATGCAATTTGGGTACATAAGACATTTTTTAATTAAGATTTCTCCCAAACGGTAAGTTTTACGGCAAAAATGAAAGAGGGATTTTTTGTTTATAATTGATTGATAATTATTATAAAACCATAATTTTTTCCCAAGTCAATGGCGTAGTATTTTTTTTTGTAAAATTGTTTTGAAAATTCGTCATAGCTACGCCACTGGTTGCAAAAAAATTAAATGAACATCTGAAAAGTGTGTTTTTATGCCATAATATCCTGTGCCAAAATTCAGTTCAATATCTCAAACCGTCTTTGAAAAATGTATTAAAAAGTGAAAATAAAATAAAACTTTAACACCCTGTATCTTAATAACTAAGCATTTTAGGGCCCACGTTTATATGAACTTTTCGACTTAAAATCGATCCAGGAATGCCTCCTTCAAATTATGACATACCATTAAGTAACACCCTGTATTGTTTCTGTTCAATTTTCCTAAATACTATAAGTTGCAAGTTGTTCTATTTGCATTCGTTTTCGAGTTATTTTAAACTGTTTTTTAAATAAACTAAGATTAACAACTAATTAAAACAGACTTTCTGACAAAGTTAAAGAATAATAATTACTATGGAGTAAAAAAAATATTTAAAACTATTTTAAAGTTCGCATTGTATTTACTAGAGAACAAAATGATCAATCGAAAACATTAAAATGCAGTGATTGGGGATTTTATTAACTCTAATTTAAATATGAGTCGAGTAGGTTTGAAAATTAAAACAAAAACAAAAGAAGAAGAAAGTTAATAATTGTGTATTTCAATCTAATTTTTGAATAGGTGTTTTATCAAAACTAATCT
>JAHBCN010009534.1:0-35064 GCA_019359885.1 Listronotus oregonensis
AACGATTAAACCAATCAAATATATAAATAATTTTGAACATTTTAATATATTAATATTAAATCAGCTACACAAAATAATAATTTAAGAAATTGAATTAAACATATTTTTAGATTTTTACTAGCTTTATTTCCTTAAAACACAATATCCTAGCTGGCAGGTATCTCCAGACGTTTTTGGGTGAATACTAAATAGGTAACCAGTCATTAAGAGTTTTCTTTACTTAAACTAACTAAATTAAACTATTTTCTTAAAATATTATATATTTTTTTGTTTATTTCCTTGGGATTTGTTGTCCGGACAAAAAAACCAAAGTTAATATTTTGAATAATTTCCAAAATCCATATTAACATTTCCGCCGAAACTTTTCTGTCCCTTGTCAATAAATTAAATTAATAAACAATGTGTATACATGTTTATTGTAGTGACTTTTATTAAAACAAACTAATGCTAATATTTTTTGGGCTTGCAATCTGAGGCTAAAGTAAAACTTTATTTCCAAAAATATTTAAAAAATGTTAAAACTTATTAAGAAACAAACAGTGGGCTTTAATGTCAAGTCATGACTACCTATTTATATTTTTTAATTTAAATTGCCCCTTTATAATATATATCTATATTATTATAATCAAGTTATGCTACCATTTTAGGTATATACTTACCATTTATAGTTTAGACGATAAACATAATTGGTCGTTGTTCAACCCTTACTAATTTTGATTTAAAAAATTAAATAACAACATATTCACAACATCAAATAATGAAAGCAATAATTTAATGATAGTTAAGATTAACGTTATAAACACAAATTTTTAACCCTAAATTCTTACCACCCATTAAACGAGTTGAACAAGCAATAAATTTAATTAAACACATAGCTTAAATTCGTAATTATTCCTTCGCGTCCTGTTAAGTCACCCTTATCAGAGAAATAAAACTTTTTTTGATTCATTTTTTTTTGCTACACATTAAGAACTTTTATTCGAATATAAATCCAAATCAACATTAACTAAGTTTCAAAGATTTTATTTCCTCAAAGTTCTACTTGCTGTATCTCGTAACGAATAACAAATTTCTTTCTTTAAAAATCTACGTATCTATTTAATGACTATTATAGGCATAAATCAAATTTAGCACATCGCTTTTATTCCTAATTTTTCCGTCGCGTGGTGTTATATCACCCTTATCATAGAAATGAAACTTTTTATGTTCACCGGCATGTTTTTCCACGTACTAGAAATTTTAAGTGGAATAGAAGACAAATTATAGATGCATTAAAATGTCGATAAAAGAACAGCATTAATAAGTAATAGATGAAAATCCATAATAGATATGACTTAGGATGAGAAGAATACAGAATACGCCATATCTACTATATGGAAGAAGAATACAGACGCTCATAACGACTAAACATTAACTGGTTTGACTCTGGCAACAGCCTGATCACCAACCTATTTAAATCATTGTTTGAATAACGAAAAAGGACATGGCACACATAACATGGGATTCTGGCTCTGGAACGATTTTTTTTTAATTTGAGTTGTTTTTTAGATCAATAGGAACATCTTTTAAATAAGACATTTTTGTGGAGGCTTACAGGGTGGCGCAAAAAAGTCACTGAGAAGTTGCATCTGTTTATTAATTCCAATATAAACGCATTAAAAAGTGAAAATTCGTCAAAATCCAACGAAAAAATGTTCTATATATTTGTTTAGAGTTAAAATAATTTGAATTAACATTTACTACATACAGGGTGGTACAGTATCAAATAAATAATATGGATTATGCCAATAAAATGTTAATATCGTGATATACTTGGAAATATTTTTTAAAATTATACATTTCTGACAATTATTTAGGGTATATCTAGGTTAAAATATTTTGTTTTATTGTTCCAAATTTACAGGGATATATGGAATTAAAGATTTTTTTTTGGTTTGTTCCCACAAGATATTTTGGGACATAGAAAGAGGTATATAGTTTTAAAATCTGCAATTTTTTAAAAGAAGTATAATAAAATTAGGCTACCCATAACTAAAATAATTTTCGTGTACATTTACAGGGAATCTAGGAGGTTTATTACCATATCTCCTGGATTTACATATATTCTTAGGACAAGTCGTTTTAAAATTTTTTGCCGCACAAAAGAAAATGCTGGTGTAAAATTACTTATTAGTAATCAAGTATTGTTTATTAAATTATTTATTAATTTGTAAAATTATAAGCCTAAAATTTTAAAAACGAAAAATTAGCTCGCTTTTTTGACTTGGAGCATAAGAAACTGGCAAAATAAAAATTTTAAAGGTTTATACAAATTTATCATGAAATTAAAATATTACTTTGCAAACAAACCAAAAAAAATCTTTAATTCCATGTATCCCTATTTATTTGGGACAATAAACCAACATATTTTAACTTAAATTTACTTTTATAAACTGTCAAAAAAGTATAATTTCTAAAAATATATACAAGTATATCACGATATTAACATTTTAGTTGGCATAATCCAATTATTTATTCGATACTGTTAAATTAAATTATTTTAACTCTATAACAAATATATAAAACATTATATCGTTGGATTTAAACGAAATTTAACTTTTTTTAGGCGTTTATATTGGCATTAATAAACAGTTAAGCTGCAACTTCTTAGTGATTTTTTTGCGCCACCCTTTAGGCCTGCACAAAAATATCCCATTTAAAAGATGTTCCTATTGATCTAAGAAACAAGAAACTCAAATTTTTTAAAAATCGTTTTAGAGCCAGAATCCCACGTAATGTGTGCAGTCTTTTTCTAAAATAATCATTATTATTAAAACGTTTTACTTTCCGCTTTTTAATATAAATATTTTTTTTTCTTTAAAATTATGAGGGCCAGGCCAAGTCCCCTGGCTCATATATTGTATTCAGGAATCGTTCACCTGTTTCTCCCCCTGTCATAACTTTGTTGGCGTTCCACATAAAGACATGATATTTGTAATGTAAATTAACATAGGTATGCTAATTATTCAAGATTTTAAAATTTAAAACTCATTAACTTACTAAAAATAGCCTTGATCATTAATGGCACTTGTTATCTCCCTTATTTAGAAAATGGGTAATAAAAAAATGTATAATTTTTAAAAGTCAAACAACCTTTTATAGGCCCTTTAAAATAGCTTATTAAAATAAATAATTAAATTTTATAAGATTATGGAATATATTGTACTTAATATAATTAAATTTACTAAACAAGCAACAAAAGTTTAACGTTCGTACTAAAATTTGCACAATGTTTAGTCCGTAAAAGTCGTTTTACTTCCAAGAAAAAAAAGAAATAGATTAAGAAAAGGAAGCTCCTTCCCTAATGTAATGTCAGCCATATATCTTCCTAAAATAATATTATGACAGAGAAAAATTCCTTGCCTTCAAGATGTTGTTTCCCCTGAGGAAGTTAAGCACATTAAGACCATCTTAATTTAACATAACACAGAAAATAAAATGTTTTTAACGAGATTTTAATGCGTTTATTATTTTTCTTTTTTCCTAAAAAGCTTTAAGTAAACCAGAACAACGAGTAAAATAAGATTTATTTGTAGCATAACGCTGACGTAAGTCGTAGTCATACTAGTAGCAGTATTAGAGGTAGTAATGGGGGATGGTCAGAATAGCGTTCTTTAAAAAAAAGGTACAACCTGTTTCAGTTCGTAAAAATACATGTTTCGCGACTGCTTCAGACTAGGTTCCTAATATTTTTGTATATGTTGTTTTAATTTGGTAACTAATAGATTTTAAGTTAAGCCAATAAACCCTTCCTTATTAACAATCTAAGAATAGAAAAACAAAGGAAGCAGCGCGCTGGTATGTATACGAACGTTGCCGAGTTTGGGATAAGTAGCAACCAATCTTTAGGTCGCCGCTTAGGTCGACACGAAAAAGACAGCCAGAAGCGGAGAGGGAAAGAGTAGGGTAGCTTGGCCGCGCGCTAATAGAAGTTACTAGGACGAATTGCAGCGAAACGTGCACATCGTCTGAAAGTGTCTTTAACATCTCAGTCAACGCACCAAAATTTTCTTAAATGTTTAATGAAAGTTTCAGTTTTCCATGGTAATGCAATACTACTTTCTCCGTGTTAGTGCAAGAAATTTGACTAGTACATAAGTTGTGAATAAAGATGAAATAACGAGCTGAAGCAGTACAGGCTTTAGCTAAAGTAGTGATTAGGGAAGCGATTTAGTAAATGGTATTGTAGGAGATTGGCTGTATAGAAAGGTAACATCTAAACTTGTTGATAAGATTTGTACTGAGCGTCACAGGTGTGACGGGTAATACGGGGTGTCTCAAAAAAGTGTAAATAATTTCTAAATTTAACTTTAAACTTTCTAAATTTTGGGTTTCCAGTGAAACTTAAATAAATTTCTTTGATAAATTTAGGTAAATTTTTGCCAATTTAAAGAGTAAATCTTGTAACTTTTTTCTTACATTTTTTATAAAATTAAGCCTTAAATAAATTTGTAAACAGCTGATATTGTTACTAGATAATAAGTTACGTTTTAAATTTCCAATCTCTTGACAAATTGATCAAGGCTATAAGTGCCTAGTTAAAGCGTAATTTCGAACCTTTTTCTTTCTTTAATATTTTTAAAGAAAAATGGAATTCCAAACAATTTGTCACGGAGAAGGTATATTCATTAGAAACTGTATATATTGATATAATTGATCAAATTCCTTTTGTGTGTAAATAAAAATTTGTTAACAATTACTTTATTCGCTGTGTCTTTATTCGCAAAAGCTATTTTCCAGGACGTCCAAACCTTAATTTGCATCTATTGGTTTTAATTCATATTTAGTCGATAGCAAAGTTTGTCGACAACTACCTATGGTGCGGAGGGGTAACGATTAACGTTTTCTCACTAATTTGCTTATCGCAATGTTTCGTCTCGAATGCTATCATCAGCAGATATTTGTCTTTATACAAACAAAAACAATGTTATAAAATAAATTTATTTAATATAAACGTAGCTCACATTGCTACGCTACTGCTAATTAATTAAAAGATTAGTGGAAGAGGTTTTGTACCTTTATTGGACACTTAGACTCAAGGCTCCTTTTCCTAAATCATTAATCGTTGTCAAGTAAGTTTTAAGTAAAAATTAGCTTAGTTCTAAATTAATTATTTTCCAAGAAATTCTGGCCTAATTAATAATAAGGGACTTATACTTGAAAAAGCAGAATTTTTGCAAAAAGCCAACTTTAATTAATGCATTTCGATGCTGGTAAAAGCTTTGTAAATTTTTTCTTATTCAAAAGTAAATTTGATTATTAAAAAATTTTAAGAGCATTTTTTTTTTTGATTTGTTGTAGGTTTACTTCCTGTTTAGAAAATAAACCAATAAAGTAATTTACCGAGTGGTTTATTTAACCAGAAGGGTGAATACCCAAAAAACGACGCATTATGGGAAAACATGTTTCCAGAAAAAGTTATTTAGAGTAAACAATAAAATAGTTTCTGACCATTACCGTAGTTTCAATGTCATTTTCACATAAGCTTTGTTTTTTGAAATAGGAACCCTCATTTTTCTGATCATAATCATAATCTTTTTGCAAAACGAGCAAATTTTACAAAAAATTGTTTTAATAAATACTACTGTACGTAGATTAAAATTCATACCAAAGAAAAAGAGGTTCTTGTTTGAATTTAAGATCAAGATGAAAAAGTGTTAGTACCGTTAAAGTTCCTTCTTCATTCTAAACAATGTTTAGTTAAAACATTTTCTTTAATTGTTATTGCCCTGTGTTAGATTAAATGGACTATTTTTTTTATATACATTTATATAACACTCTTTATATTATTGGGCATCATGTCTTAAAAGATAGTGGTAAAGGACTAAGGTTGTAGGAGGCTAAAATACTGTCATTTTCTTGTCCCTTGGCCATATGTTCCATAACACAATACTGGACTTACTGATCACAATAGCATTTTATTCCATATTTAAGTTTAGGTATTTTTTGATCCACGCATGGGCAATATAAAATGTAAACAGTATAAAAACAATACAAAAAAAATATGGTTTGCCCATAAACAGCATCAACTACTGGTTTGAAACTTTCCTTGTAATGAATAATTTACCTTTAAATACTAGTATTCATTGTAACGTTTCATCTACCTTTTTTTCCCAGTAGTTCTGGATTATTATAGTTAATTTATGTAATTTACCGTCAACTTATTATCATGAAACAATAGTAATGCAATTTTCCCAAAACACATTTTGGCTTCCCGTAACTCATATATTTAACTTTTTTCAAATTGAAAGAATTACCCCCTATTAAAGAATTTCATTCTTTAATTTTTACATGGTTACTTAGGAATAAATTTTCGCCTTTTTCATTAGATGTCAGCCGTAAATCCGGATATTCATTTTTGGAATCTCACTCTTTATAATTACAATGTTTGACATTTTATATTGTAATAATTAATTTATTATTACTATAGCGATCAGTATAAAATTCAATTTCTTTCACATACTAAATGCTAAATTTTGCCACCATAAGCGCTAGTGTATTATCACAATATCACGCAGGTTCTCTATAAAAATGTATTTGCAAACCGTTATTACAATAAAAAATATTTTTTTACTTTTTAGGACACTTAATATATTTAAACCCTGTTAATAAAGCTGCAAATATGAAAAATAAAACAAAGAAAAAAGGTATATTCCATTTTTCTATAAATAAAATATTTCCCAATTACTTGAAACAACATGATATTTATGGATAGTTAATGGGCGGTTCAAAGGCCTTTTAATAAAAAAAATACGTTTTAAAAAAACTTTTAAAGGTTTTTTGCAATCCAAATAATATTTTTTAGTTAAATCTTTATTGACCGTCAAATATCGTATGTAAAAAAAATGAAATTTTCCGGCCAAATGAAACAGCAGCTTTTATTTGGAATATTTAGTAGTGTGCCAGAAGTCAAATAAAAAATCATAATTGTTGGTTATTTAATGCATATTTTGCGTAAACATGTATACATTACTTTTTTCACGTCACTAGTTAATATTTTGTTTGCCTATCAGACCAACTGGATTTTATTTACTTCTATTTTACCCACTGACTTAAAAACAAAACCATTTTTTCCATTGTTTATTAATAATTATAAATTAAAATCGTAGTGCACGTTTTAGGAAATTAGGACTCACTGTGTCCTTTCTTAAATCATTAATCGTCGTTTAAGCGTTGTAAGTTAAAATGGCTTGGTTCTTAATTACTAATTTTAAAGGACTTTTAGTTTAATGAATAAGTTGATTTATCCTTCAAAATAAAAACATTTTTTTTATACTTCTTTTAATCAGTAAAAAGAAGAAAAAACCAATAGCTAGTGACCACATATATTCATACGAAAACCAAGTAATATTCCAGTATACTATACCTATACCATATCTTGAACCAGTTTTAAATAAAATAGCTCTTTAAAAAAAAAAACAATACAAAAGTAGCTCTAAGACAATCGTCAAAAATTTTTCAGTGATTTTTTTACGCCAAACCAAAACTTATACATAAAACCTCTTGTTTTACAATTTGCAACGCACTTATCGAAAAAAAAGACTGATTTCATATTTACTATACCATACTGAAATCTGCCACCCACTCTTTTCAAGCAAACTGAATTATTTAAAAAAGTCTGTCCAATTTTAAATGTTAAAGAATGTAATAAATAAGTTACCTTAATATCACGAAAAGCTACAATAAATAAAATTATCTAAAATTGACATTAGTCAAAAGCCAAAAATATTTTTCAAATTTTTAGGATAAACATAGAAAAATATATGTCAATATAAAAGTAAACAATTTATTGTGAACAAGCAAGGCGAAAAGTTCAATCAAGCAGACTTTATCTGAAGGTGTATGTAGCTAGTTCAAAGAATTTGTAAATATTTACCAGATGCACCCGCATGATAAATTCAAAGAAAGGAAATTTTACAAGCAACAAAAAACCCTTGTAAAATGTAATATATAAAAAAGTAAAAAGTTAAAAAGTTTTTTTAAAAATTTTTTTATTTTTAAATTTATATTTAATTAAATATATATATATATATATATATATATATATATATATATATATATATATATATATATATATATATATATATATATATATATATATATATTTATATTAATTTATTATATTATATTTTATTTTAAAAAATTTTTTTTTTTTTTTAAATTATTTTTTTTTAATTTTAAAAAATTAATTTTTTTAAAATTTTTTTAAATTTTTTTTTGGTAACCTTTGGGATACCTTTATTTACATACCCTAGTTCATAAAATGTACTTTTTTTTTGGTTGGCAGACGGGTGAATTCTGATTGTATATTATTGTCTTTTAAAATTTTCCAAAATAACAAGACCATTTTTTTTAAAGAAAATTTATGCCGACTCTTCGTCTGTCTAAAATATAAAATGTTCTTTTAGTCGTAAAACTTTTTTTTTCACATTAAAGTTTTGTTGCGATCATAAAATTTCTTTGCAATAAATCAAGCTGAAACTTTTTATTAAAAATGTTTTTCCAATGTTTCTATAGAAAAGCGAGATTGCGTTATTCAGACCCTTTTTGTGGGACAGATTTTTATTCATTCACTGAGCAAATAAAAAACTTACACACTTAATTACAGATTTTTTCTTGGGGATATTTTAGTATATCCGTTACATGGATTTAGTTACTTTTTTGAGATCAAGCAGCTCCTTTTATTTGTTTCTGTATAGGATAGTAAAATATAAAGTTTAAAAATATAAACTAACAAAGTAAAATAGTAATCTGTTCTGGATTAAAATTTTTAAATTAAAAATACTTCTCTTAACTTTGTAAGTGAATTAATTTTGGCGAAACCTACAACTTTTTTATCTTTGAAAATTCGTTTTTAAAGTGGTAATTTTACGATGTATTAAAAATTTACAAATAACCCGTTCTTTTTTACCTAAATTATAATATTTTTTAATGCAAAAATCAAAAAATACATTGATCTATAAAACTACTAGGGCATTTAGCAAGACCTACACCCTCAACATGCCAAATTCCTGATAGTAGGTAATTTATAAATAACCGGGTGATTTCTGCACTATTGCCGAATAAATAATAGTATATTACATACCCAGGAGGAAAGTGTTTCATTTCTGTCGAGAGATGCGTTAGCAGACCGAGGCGCACCCAGGTCTATTTAAAAAGCTTTCCAAAAATATGAAACTTTCACCATTTGTATAATATTTTATTAAAATTTATTATTTTAATATTTTTTAAATTAAATTATTAATTATTAATAATTTTATTAATTTAAATTTGTATCTTGTCAAATGAATAATACAGAGTAAGATAATTTAAATTTAATTAAATTTTTTTAATTTCAAATCCAAAAAAATTTTTTCAGATGAGAATTTATTTCTGTACCACTAGAAATTAAAAAGAATATTATTAGTATTATTAAATGCGTTTTTCGTGTGTCACTATACCATTTGAAATTATAATATTAATCAAATTACAAAAAAAATTGTATTTTTCCAACCGGTACAATAGTCAAAAAACGGTCGCTTTCACCTTTATGCTTTGTAAATAATAGTAATAATAAGTAGTCACTTTTTTGTGGTCGGTGTCAAGCAAAACCGTCGAATATAAAACTTAATCAAATTGAATTAAAATATCCAATTTAAAATAAGTGAAAAAGACATTTTTACTTAACAACTTATTTTATTTATTTGGTGGGTATTTTCCTTAAGTGCTAACACCGACTTCAAAAAAGTAGGCTTTTATTTGTTTCGTACCTATTTTTAATATAATACATACATACATACATAATATATATATATATATATATATATATATATATATATATATATATATATATATATATATATATATATATATATATATATATATATATATATATATATATATATATATATATTTGAGTTTTGTAATACATAATAACAAAAATGTAGACTTTCTTTGATCATAGAGGCATTTAAATGAAAAGAAAAATCAATGATCCTGGTAGGTACGACTACTAGGATTGGTGGCTTTAAAATTACAAGCCCTTCAAATAAATGAATAATCCCAGGTCCAGTCAAAACGATTATCAAGTTATCCATTTGTTTGGAGGCCCCGTGATTTTAAAGCAACCAATTTTAGTAGTCGTACCTACCAGGATCTTTGTTTTTCTTTTTATTAAAGAGCCTCTATGCCTAAAGAAAGTTTACCTTTTTGTGAATATGTATTTAAAAAAATAATTTTGCAAAATTTTACTTTTAGAAAACATTCTAAAGTTCTATAAGTTTTTCAAAGAGTTGTTACTTTTAAAATAACCAGCCATTATATTTAATTAGTCTTAAACATATTATTGTTTGAAATTTACATATCTTGGACCATAATTCCATTGAAAGACAGGCGATAAACATAATTTACATTAATAAAAACGATTTTTCTATAATTACCACAAAAAAAAGGTAAATAAATATCAGCAGAAAAGGCATACAAAAATCACAAAATAAATACATACAAACCATAAATGTTTATTTAAATTTAAATTTAAATAATTGGGTAAGTTAATTTAATTTTATGCTATTAATATTATGCGATTTATTTTAAAATGATTTTAGTTATGCGTTTAATGTAATAAATAAATAAATAAATACAGCTTAAAATTGCCGCTCAATCAGAAAATGCATTAAAAAGTAACTCAGAATTTAGATAAGCTAAATTAAACATTAATGTAGCAAGATTCCAACTTTTATGTTCTTTTTTAAGTTAATAAGTTTACCTCAAGTTTTTTTTCGGAAATTTTTGTGTATAATAAAGCAGTAATTTAAAATGGGAAATGTACACTTTAAAAATTGATTTTAAGTTTAAAGACACAATAAGTTGTTTATAAAATTAGACCAGTCACAATATGGAATTATTAAAATTATGCAAGATTGACATATTTAGTATAATAGTGATATTATAGGCAGTGGAAATTTAAAATTAGGTTTTGATCTTAAACTTTGCAAAAATCCAATCTTATTCAAAAATTTTCAAAAGTTTAGAGGTTGAGCAGACTACTGTGAACCAATATTGAAAGAGGTTTACTTTTTGTTAAAATATTTATTTATTTTATAAGTCCGATATATTACTATGAATATTCTGTCTTAAAGTATACCGTGTTAGCTCTTGCCTTTATTTATGGATTATACCTGCCGACAGCAATAAAACTGCGGATCGGTAGGTATTAACGGACAGAATATTAGGGACGGACTATAATAATATAAAGATTTGTAATTTATTGTTTATTTAGGTGTGTATAATCTTAAAATTACATTAATAAATTAAATATATGCAAAGTTTTAATAAATTTATAACTGCATTATCTATACATAATTATATTTTTAATCTAAATATCTAAATCTAATTCTGTTTCACTATCAGAATCATCATTGAGATTAATTATAATAGGATTTATGTTGTTTTGGATATAAATGTAAGAGTCCTTAATTTTTATAATGTGCTGTAGTGAATTTTTCCAGCTCTCAACTGGTATATTAGTAATTACATTTTTTATCAAATTTATAACACTGGGACTTAAAGTAGGTGTAACATTTTCTGCTCTGATCTTTGATTTTACTTGGTTCCACAAATACTCTATGGGGTTAAACATACAGTGATACGGAGGAAGCCGTAAGACAGTATGCCCAGCCTGTTCAGCCAAATTATCACATACATATTCTTTTTTAATTGCATTATAATTTTGTAACTGAGTTCAAAATAAATAATATTTTCTAACAAATATTCCTGAATTTCGGTTTTTGAACTTAATAAAGCTGGTGCTTTGTGTAGCAGACGGCTGTGGTAGCTTGCGTTATCCACGGCAATAACACTGTTGTTTGGAATATTTTTTAAAAGTTAATTTTGAAACCAGTTTTTAAAAAGTTCTGCACTTGTATCCTCATGATAATCCAAGCTAGAATCCTTAAAATTCTTTGCAAACAACAACAAGCATTTTGGGACAAATCCGTCTTCTGAACCAGCGTGTATTATGGTAATGCGTTTTCCTTTATTTGAAGGTGCTTTCGTCTGACAGTTTTGACTGGAATCAACCCATCCTTTCTATACTGTGTTGTGTGTATCGAACCATGTTTCATCAAGGTAAATTATGGATCTGTTTTCTAACCTATATCTTTTAATTTCTTAAAGGTAATTAAATCTCCAAGTGCGTAATCTGTGCGATTCCATTACTACTTGTCTTTTGTCTATTTTGCGTTATTTAAATCCCATTTTACAAACAACTCTATGGAGAGTGGCACAGCTAACAATTATATTTGTTTCGTCTTAGTCTAGCGTCTTTTTCAGTTTATCCAAGATAGGAATAACTCCGCTTTCATAAAGACAATATATTTCCCTTCTTATTAGATCCTGATCACTATTGTCTATACGGTGAGATTAAAAATCACTACCTTTTTTCTTTTGTTTAATTCTTCACTATTAATAATATCCCTTATCGATGATATTGGAGTTTTTGTAAGTAGACAGGTTTCTTTTAAAGCTTCTTGTTTAATTAGACCTCTACTGATTAAAGTTTCATACACATTTTTCACAACATGTTTTGCATCTAATGGCAAATGATTTCGACGCGACATAGTTATATTCTCGTAAAACAACTTTTTCGAAACGCACGGTTAAAACGGTTATTCAACACTGCCACTAAAATATTAGCCAAAATATTTATTGGCCTAATGGTTTATACTCAAGAAATACCTGTCCCCTTATAAACAAATGGGTTTACCCAATAAAAATAGGTAATAAAATCGTTAAAGGTTTATTGGGGTATGGTCCGTCAAAAGCCATAACGATATACTTTGAGACAGACTATACAGTAACTCTTATAAGGCACACCAAATGCAAACATTTTTAAATATAAAAAAATATTTTTTTGACCCATTTGCTTTAAGATAACACTTTTTTATTTTTCCCATAATATATATTATTTTTTAATATTATTTTTAAGCTTTTTATCAGACTCTATAAAATCTATTGCCTAACTTTTCACGATACGATTCACATTTATTTTAACTTAACTGTCTTTAATTTTAACCGCAAAAGCGTAGCAAATTATCATCTCAGATAAGTACTTTAAATATGTCCTAGATTTTAACAACCTATTTATTATTATTACTTTTTAAATCATTTTATACAAATAATACCAAATTAAAATTAAATTATTTTTGTAATAGCACCATTTTTGAATTTATTAAAAATTTAAATAAAGAAATTACACAATTTAACTGAATTAAGCTAGTTAAATATGAAATGTATTTAATTTTAATAAAATGTTTTCGTTTGCATTTTAAATTAATAGGCAAAAATGTTGCAGAAGTTCCAATTATTCCAAAATAATTGGTAGTTGAATTAATGTTTAATCATGAAATATATTATATTATGTGGTTAAATCACAGTTATGTCAGATAATATTTAATCCCTTATTTTATCCAGTGTAGTCCCAAAATATGGGTATATTTAATTTTCAACCATTTGTTAAAAGTTAATTCAGCAAATCCTTTGTTTTACATTTCTTTTTTTCTCGTTTGGCTTTTTTTCGCATAAAGCTGATTACCAGTCACGCTTCTTTTGACTTCATCCAGCCTGGCTACCGACGTGAAAAAAGGAGTTTTATATTTATAATTCTATAGGGTCCTCTAAAGTGACCGCTAAAAAATTGGTAACATATAACAACACTTTTATTTGCGAAACTATAATTTTTTTTTGTTCATAGGTTTAAACAAAAAATATGAACAAAAATTAATAATGACATTCGGCTTATGGTTGGAGAAATATTTATAAAAATAACATTCAAATATTCAAAATGGAGGTTATTTAACAGGATTAAAAAAGTGATTTCAATATGCTGTTTAGACTAATTTTTAGTCACCAAGAGCAAACTTAAAAAAATAAAATAAAAATGTTTCTTTTGCTTTTTTTTTCAATTGCGTTACAAATCTTAACTTTTTGCTTTATAATAAGTTTTATAACAACTATAAAGTGACCAACCAATTTAATAATTAATATATTGTAATAATAATTTGTATTTTTTTTACATTTAAGCCTGAGAAATTTTGAAAAACGACATTCCGCAATTACTCTAAGTGTAATATAAAAAATTATGTTGTGTTATTGTCAGATATTGCACTCCATATTAATTTGTGGCATATATTCTAAAGCCTACTCATGTTACAAATACAACTAGTATAAAATCTGCAGTAGCATCTATGCATCAATATAGGCTTAAATTATTGAGTATGTGTTTGAAGTTCAAGTAAAAGTAAATAAAAGTGCAGTTGAGAAACTGTTAATATTTAATAATATTTTATATAGATGGTTTTTCCTGCCGTGGCTACTATATTTTAAATGTAAAATCTTAATATACCTCTTAGAAAAACTGGTTTATACACTTAGAGTATCTGCGATATCTTATCATTTTATTTTTTTTTTGTTTTACATGTGTTTTCACATGTAAATGAAGAGAGATTTGTAATGTGTGTCCAACTTTTTAACAGTAACTGAATAAAATGCGTCTAATATGCGATCATGTATTGGTATGGTAAACCTTTTATTATGCATGTTTAAACTTTTTTGGAATACCTAAAAATTTTGCAATTACTTCCAGGCCCTGGCAGGTACTGTTCGATGAGAAGGACAGGACCCTAAAATCTTTAAGTTTATCGGAACATTTGCCAGACAAAAAGAATGTTTGGAATCACACAAAATCACAGGAAAAATGCTTATGTGAGGAAGGTAAAGAAGACTACAACTTTTAAGCATAAGAGCTGTTAATTTATCTCAGATAAAATCAACCTTTTTGGGTACAAACGGAATAATTATCTTCTTTTCTGTAGTGAAATTTAAAATATATTTACTGAATATAAAAGAAAAAAGTATTTTAATTAAAAATAATGCCAATATTTTTATTTTATTTTCTCCTAAACAAGCTTTTTTTCTTCACTCTTTCACCTAAACTTTAGGCCTGGTTCTTCCAGTCCCATTTTAGTCGACGTACATCAACTGCTGTAGCTTATCTTTCTTTCTGCTTTTAGTATAATAATTTGTGCCCTTAAGCTTAAAACTGCCACCAACCTATTTCTTCTTTACATCAACGATCTTTTCTCTTCCACGAAAAATCCCACTATGATATTTCGTCTTTTATGCCAATCTCTAAGCCTAATTAATTAAATAAAACTATAAATATGAAAGCCTTATCTTTAAAGGTCTACAAGGCAGCACATCTGATTTTTTGGAATATGTTTATGCATTTACCATTTTTTTTTGGGTATTTTCCATGCACCAAATAATCAGGTATAGTTACTACGAGAGACTCCGGTAAAAATCAAAGAATTTTTTGTCCACATGAAGAAATAAAACATGTTTTTTAGAGCATTTGCCATTACCAACATACTGTGCAGATACAGCAAACGTTAAACTACTTTGGAAAGACGCGTTTACAATCCAGTCTCATTGTGGTTTACAAACATGTTCAAATATCGTTATAGTAGTAATAGAAACTTGGTAAGTTTAGTAAAGGGATATTATAAGTAAAAACCTTATCATATCCCTTTACTAAAAAAAATAACGTCCTATTTAATCTTGATCTTCTTTGTACTTAAAAGTAAAATTAAAATATATAAAAGTTTTAAAAGTTGGGTTAAGACTTAAGTTGTAACGTAGACCTTGTTTTTTAAGAACATTAAGAAATTTGTTTCGGTAATCTAGGATTAAATACAAAAAGTTTATATTTTGTTGAAGTTTAGCGTTTATAAATATTTATACATATGGAGAAAAGGAAGCATATTTAATGTTACCATTATTACCAAAAAAATCTAGTACGAATAAAGGCGTTTTATAAAAAAATGACAATTTTTTGACGTATATCTTTGGTTTTAATTCAATTTAATTTTATAGATATGATTTAAGACTCTGCTGGAAAATTACAAATTATTATTTTATATATATTTTTTTTAAATACGAGAAAAGCCAGAAATATCGCGGTCCAAGTTAAGTTTTTAATTTTAAAAGCAATCTCTAAAAAATAAATACATTGGTAATACGTAGGTGTATCCTAAAATACTTGCTTTTGCGATAAATCAAATTAAAGCTCCTTTTCATTTCAAACCTTTTTTATTTTTTTCGTTGAAACCCAAAATTGTGTTTCTTTTTTAGGAACGAATTTTCGTCGTTTTTCCATTCAGGAGAAAATTCTTTACACACTAATACCTTTTTTATTCTGTAAAGCCGGATTTTTTATGTATAATCTTAAGGGATTACAGCTTTTATTTTTAATACTTCTATCCTAAACATTCGTATGTTTGAAATAAGATTTGTTTTTATACTTTTATTTTAAAACAAAATCTTAAAAATTTATTCTTGGGTTTGAAATAAAAAATTTAAACCAATAAAAACATTATTTGCTTTGAAAATACCTTAATAATAAAATAATAATGAAAACAAGACAAAAATTTTATCTAAACCATAAACATAAAGTTGACATGTAGCCCAGTAACTGAAGACCTGAAAGTACCCAAAGCTGTAAATAAATCTGTACAGTTTTCATTTGTGGCAATTCTTAAGTCTTCGCGGATGCTTTCGAACGAGAAAAAGTTTATCACGATTCCGACGTGGGAACCCGCTAAAAATGGCCCCCAAAGTCCCAAAAATGAGTTTTCCGCGAATATCTGCCAAAATATGCAAATAGGAGAATTTTTGTTAGGACAAAAAATGGAGATTACCCCGAAATCTACAAAAATGGTCCCTTCTATTTTTTGCAATACCAATATTTTTCACAAAAACGGCTGTTAACAAATCTATAACATTCGACACTGGATAGATGTGGTAGTAGTAGTTTCTTACTAAGAAATGCAGATGGGCAAATCAATTTTTTATCAAAACGCAAGAAAGCTGGTAAAGGAAATTTTCTGGGATTATTGAACACTTGCTAAGGTCTCGTTATAAAAAAGAAATGTTAATAACAAACCATTTTTTCAAAAATTATCAATAAATTAATGAAATACTCTCAAAATATTGTAAAAAAAACTTTTACCGCATTTTTAATATTCTAGAAAAATCAGAATGTACCCAAACTCAAATTCAATGATAGGAACGGGTTTTCCCATTCCGATGAACTTTGAGTGATAAAAAAATGTAAATTATTCCCCAAGAGTAATGAAACAATTCGTCCCCCCGTTTGTAAGTGATAATCCATGATGATAGCGGCATTCTAGCGCTAGAGCCGCAGCTAAAATGAGGGGACTTCTGGGTCCCGTCATTTTAGCTCTCGAAAACTATCAATTTTTGGAAAAAAAAATATAGGAACTATTTTTGTAGACCACAAGGCGATCTCTAGTTTTTGTTTACACAAAAATTCTCGCATATTTTGGCAGATATTACCGGAAAACCCATTTTTTCGGGCCTCGAGGGGCCATTTTCAGCCCTTTCCCTCCTGTTAATGTTAATAAACCTTTCTTTGCTTGAAAGCATCCCTTAAGACCTAAGAACTGCGCCACAAGGGAAAACTGTACAGATTTATTTACAGCTTTGTCCCTTTATGTACTGGACTCATGTGCTATTGTTTGTGAGATTTGTCAACATTTTTCTAGTTAATTAGTTGACTGATTAACAATTTTGACATATGGAAAGATTTTTATAATAAATATTAACATTTTCGGGGCTTTAGAAACCGAGATAATCGCGAAAAATTGATTTTTGTGACCTTTGACCTTGAATAACTTACCGCGCAGACAGGAGATTTTATGGGACTTTTGAGACACCTCTAGAACACACAAAAAAAGGTTTATACGAGTTTAGAGCTTATTATCTCTTATTCCTAGGTGAAACCCCTTATATGACTGCACTATAAATATACGATTTTTTTTAGGTAGTAGTTATTTAAAATAACGTCCGTGGTGGCACTACCGCGTTGTCTAAAAGGTGCTGTGAAATGCAACATTTTGCATGTTTAAGTGCTTGGACAACGTTGACGGAACAACTGGGAAGAAATGGGTTAAACACCGGAAAACCCGGCACTCACGGTACTTTGGTACTTAGGTTTATATATGTATATATAATCTGTAGGATATAATATACATATATAATAATCCTTCGTGAGCTGTCATAAAGATAAAAAAACATAAATTACAATAAAACATTGTGCGACCTAGGTTGCTTTTACGTTTTGTAAAAACATATTAACCCCATAGAGAGACTTTTTTTTTACTAAAAGTTTTACGACATGTTATCCCATATAGTAGAAAACAAATGGGAATGTCACGAAACTCGTCTAAGTTTATTTCTTCGCCCATATCAAGTTTTCTCCTGCGACCACAAAAACTTTTTTATAATAAACTAACTTTTTATATTAAAAATATTTTTCCAATTTTCATACAAAATGTCGAGATTGGATTATGTGGACCTTTTTCGGGAAAAAAATTTTTTTGTCCATTAAGCAAATAAAGAGCTAAAAACGTCTAATCACACTTTTTCTGAACGGTACGTAGACCGACCGGTAAAAGGATTTTCCATTTATATTTGGTGGTAATAATGTTTAAGCGGATATAAGGAAATATTTTAAGACCACATGTAAAAAATTTAAGGGATAAAAATGAATTAAGAAATTTTGTTTCAAGGATATTGGTGACAGCAAAAAAAATATTTTATTTTTATTAAAATAAATTGATACAAACCAGAAAAAAGGCCTTTTTTAGTAAATTCGTTTTAAAGATATAAAGATATTTTGCAAATTTAAAATTATATATTTTAAATTGGAAAATATCATCTAAAAAGCTAAAGGTAATGATGGGTAAAATTATGGTATTGGTATTTTAAAGCTAATGTTTACGGTTGATTCTTAAAATTGGTAGTCTGATCAACAAGTTGACATTCGTAATAAATCTCCCAAAAGTATAAAAGATGGAATCGGAATAACGTGTAGAAAAATGTATATTAATCATTTTACAGCACATAAAAAATGCAATTGTTATTATCAAATTAAGATAAAAAAGGCCTTTAGTTCTTCTTCGGTAACTTGAAAACTGTTAATAAAAGAAATAAAAAAAAAATTCTGAAAGCTGCTGAAGACATTATTTTGGATAAAATGATGTTTTTATATAGGGTTCCCCATAATGGACTACCTATTTTGATATTAAAATAAATTCTATATTCCTTTGGAATTTGAATCAACCTATTTTTAATCGAGTAGGCACCTGTCACAAAACTAGGAAAAATTAATTTTCGTAAAAGGTAATTTTTCTTATAAAGCATCATTAGGTTTAAATAGATAATTTAATGTTTAGTTTTAATTCTCATGGATTATTCAGTTCACAACGAGTTTTTTTTGCATGAAAACATAAAGAGTAACCTAATAGAAGAAAATAAAGCGACAGTACATACTACCGCTAAAAAATCTAAAAGGGTTCTGCGAGAAGTGTTTAATGGCCGCTTCATTTCACTATTTGGGGATTTAAATTGACTTTTAAGGTCCCCGGACTTAACTGCACCAGTTTTTTTTTTCTGTAAGACTATTTAAAGTCAAAGGTTTTTGCAACTCCGTCCAGAAACATCCAGATCTAACGTCCAAATTCCCGAAAAGGTCCTTAAAGACCCGTTTTTCTTCATCGTGTCATGAATCATATCTTGTCAAATCTTGAAAAATGCATTGAAGTTATTGGCACTTACTTAAAAGACGTAATTTTTTAAAATTTAAATAAGTCGTATGTTATAGTGAATGTCAAAGGGTAAATTGTAATAGAATGTTAGTTTTATTTAGTTTCAACAATTTTACTGAGCAATTAAAATGGGTAGTGTATTATGTATAACTAATATTATGCTGTCAATTGAATACTTCACAGAATAAGGCTCCGTTATTCTTTTTACATTTATTTTAAAAAGGCATACAATTTTTACATAACAATTTTTTTTGATTCTTATTTTTATAAAAGGCGACATAAAACTTTAAATAATAGACTAATAAAATGTTTTCTTCTTGGAGCTCTTTCCATATCTCAACTTATGAAGATCATGTGAATAAGTTAATGGACGTTTTTAATTTTATTTTTCGTAATTTTTTAAATTTAAAAATTTATGCAATATCCAAAAAATTATGTAATCTTTTTACAAGGTTATACTTTTACTCTTTTTGCAACTAAAAATATCAGTGATTAAATCTTAGTACAATAAAAAAGATTCTAGGTGGGCTTAACAATTGATGAAACATAGCCACTGCTTCATTGCTAATTAATAAATCCTACGTTTGGCAAATAAAGACTAAAACTTTTTTTTTCAATAATAAAATTAGAATAATAGAAATAAAAAATAATTTAAATTAAAAGGACACAGTTTAGTTTTAGCGATCAACTGGAGGTCAATAACTTAACAATATTTAATCGTTTTGGTAAATGATTGCAAAAACAAAGTTTGTAAAATAATTATTTTTACTACTTAGAAGAATGTGACCATTTTAATATGCGTGTCTTAATATTGGTTTAAATTAATACCCTAAAAAATGTTACATTAAATTAAATTCACTTATCAAATAATATTTAATGATTAAGTATAGTATTTAAGCCGTTAAGAGAAGCTACCAAGCGACACTATTTAGTCCTTCAGTGGGAATGAAGTTTGTGTGTATGTATTTAAGTAAATATTATTTTTAATAAATATTTTAATTTTACCGTGTTGAGTTAGTTATTCTTTTTAATAGTAGCATTTATTATTTATAAATTCTCATTTAAATGATAATTTCAGCCTGCTAGGATTATATATTGGACTTATCAATAACCTATTGGCTAAATATCTCCCCTTTATGGTTGAATGTAATAGGTTTATTATGTTGATCCTATTTTATACCGACATTACGCCCGATGTAATACATTAAATGTAACCTTTAATTTAATTAAAACAACCCATTATTTTAATTATTTTTATGATATATACTCAACATATTAAATACATAATCTTTTAGGGCAACACCGTTTAACATTTAACAGAATATTTCAAGTATACTAAAAACAAGTAAATAAAAGGAAAATGACAAACCAAAACAAAATTAGTTGGAGATTAAATTTTCTGGCGGTTCGTGGACAGGTTGATAATTCAAACTTTGTGAATAAAAATAAAGGGGCGAATCCCGACAAATTTATTTATTATTTAGGGTAAAATTTGGTATTAAAGTTATTTAGAATATTCCGTATTTAGCTCGTTTTTAATTGTATTCCACAAACCTTCTTGTGTAAGTATATTTCTAAAGAAAATATTTTTTTTATTTACCATAAAAATTTTTGTTAAATCTCAAATTTATTTTTTATGCCAAATTAACTTATTTATTTTTAAATTTTTGTACCCAAATTTATATAAGTTTGTTATCACCGTAAATTAGGCTTTATGCATAATTCGGTTACTTCTGGTAATGTAATTTTATTGTTTGGTCACCAATTGCATTTTTGGATGATCGCACATATATTTATGGATAATTGTTTTTAAATCATTTAGCTTTAACAAGTTGGTAACAGATCTGTCATTTTAAGAACATAACAATTTATATAATAATTAAAAAGTGAATAATTTGGTGACTAATTAAATCACACCATATTCCTGATGGACACGTTTAACAATGCCCGTAAACATAACCAAAATTACTAAAATATAAAAATGTGTCTCATAAACACAAATAAATAATTTATCATAGGATTCTTGTATGCATTTTTTTTACCAGGATTTAAATAAGATGAAGAAAAACTAGGATCTTGACACATCTATTTTAACGCTCTCTGATCGATGAACTGCTAGCCCATGAGCCGACTTGCCAAAAAATTAAATTTTAATTTAATTTACAGCAATATTGACACTTAATTTTTTTTTGTATGCCCTAAGTATGTATCACACAAAATTCAAATTTAGGTAGCGCAAAATTTAGGAAAAAAGAGTTTGTAACGACACCAAAGCAACTTCCGACCATAAGAGTAACATTATGTGACGTAAGGGAAGTGTGGGTCGGAATCATGCAAATAACAAGACAGTTAATACAGGGTGTTTAAAAAAAGAGGTGGTTTCTTATGTTATTTCTAAAAATGTTTTGTTTCTACGAAACAGGGTTTTAAATTTACGATTTTTAAAAATAATTTAAATGACATTTTACCGACTTTTTTAAAATTTGGCAACGTTGTTTTTTGTAATAAGGGCCCCTACCTAGATTAAAATTTTAAATCCATTGGCGTCAGGGTGGGCACCTTAACCAAATTTTTACACAAACGTGTACGCCGCTAAATTTGATTAAATTTTACAATTTTTTTGCGACTAATTGAATTTTCATCGTATGCTTCGTTTACGAGATAAAAAATCAAAACTATTTTATTGGATGTCCACTTAATATACAAAAATATTATTGATTTTTTAACACATCTATTAGGGTGGTCGGTACGCCTCCGCACCATAAGTGGTTGCCGACAAACTTTGCTATCGGCTAAATATGAACTGCAACCCAATAGGTGCAAATTTAAGGTTTAGACGCCCTGTAGAATAACTAATGCTAAATGAGACACTACAATAGAATAAAAATACACAAGTGTTTATTTACAAAGAAATTTACAAATTACTACACTACAAATTCTTGCGATACACCAAAGGGGCGTATCAACAATTCCAAAATAAAATTTCCCTTGACAAATAACTTAAATTTTTGTTTACTTTAAAAAATATTCAAGAAAAAGAAAAGGTTTAAAACAACTCTTTCACTAGGCACTGATGGCCTCAATTATCATGTCAAGAAATTTAGTCGTTGTTTATTATCTAATGACAATATCAGCTGTTCACGTACTTATCAAAAGCCTTATTTTATAAAAATGTAAAAAGAAAAAAGAACTACAGAAGTTATTTAAAAAACTGACAAAAAATTTACTTTAATTTAACAAAGAAATTTATTTGACTTTCATTAGAAAACCGAAACGCCCTACGGAGTCTATAAGGCGTAAATCTGTCGACGTTACGTGACAATAAGAGATTGTTTTTTTATTACTATAAAAGTTAGAAAGTCTGAAGTCAAAAATAAAAATTATTAGCAGTTTTTGGGACACCCGGTATCACTTTCCACGTCTGTGACAGTCGGTAGAGATTATTGACGAACTATCTTATCAATTTTGCTGCTTATTTGACGAAGCCAATCATGAATTGTTAGCGCTTTGACCACGCTCTACCGCCGTACGGCCTTCGATGAGATCCATTTCGTTGGTCTATTTTCTTGACGCGAGCATGACGTACTCTCATGACGCTTTCCCTTTCAACGTCAATCGAAAGGCCCAAGCACTCATTGGATGCGTGGAATCGCTACGTCATCCCAAGTTCACGAAAGCATGGCGATGTGTTAGCGTTACATACCGACGGGCGCTTCCCTTGTATTGTTGTTTTTAGATTGTTAGAGAGAAATATAAAGAATGGTTTGAATTTATTAAGGCGTCACAATTATAAGGAAAAGTTACTGTTTAAATTTAGATTTTTATTATTTCATAAATATTTAGAAGAAAAGTTAATGAATGCGTGGCTATATAAAAATAACTACCAGATTGCAAGATGTATTTCTGTAACATCGATGTGGTAAAAAACAGTTATCTTTAGTCGAATTGTTGCAATTACTCCCAAAATGTTTAGAAATGTTTTAGTATAATAAATGGGCATCCAATAAAATGGTTTTATATTTTTTATCTTGTAAACAAAGCAAAGATACGATAAACAGAAAATCAAATATATATTTCTTTATCATAGTCCATCACTATAATATCTTTAATATCATCTTAATCAACAGCAAGTAATACCTTAACTCTAATACCCAGGAGACTGTTTGTGTTGTCGCAAAATTTGGCTCCAAAGTATCAATTAATATTATCCAATAACTTCCTTTCCGAACACGTATTACGTAGATTTCTACTACAATCTTGAGCTTGTTAAACATAATTATGTCCTATTGAGAGCTTTCCTTTGTCTAAAGTTCTTAGCTCGAAATTAAAATTTCACCCCATTTTGAATCATAAAAAAGGTAATTTAATATGAGGTGTAATTTTATTTATTTTAGCCAACTAAAAAATAATTAATTTATATTAAATCGGTAATAAGCTCCATATGGTGGCAAATTTATATATCAAAAAATCTGTTTCTAGTACGTGTTAAATGGGACCGCTTTTGTCCCGGACCCAGAGTGTAAAAGAAAAAAGAAACTCAAAGGACTATTTAAAAATAAAAATAATAAAAAACCAATTAACGCGTCGGTGGCACGTCTACTACCTTTTAAATCTCAGGCTTGGTGTTAGCACATTGTTTTATGCTGTGAAATCGTTGACGCTAACAGAAACAACACAAAGAATAGTGGAGGCTTTGGAAATGTGATGCTACCGCAGGATGCTGAGAATTCCTTGGACAAGCCATACTACCAACATCGAGGTTCTAAGCCCTATGGAAAAAACAGAAGTAATGAATACTGCCAAACAAAGAAAAGCAAGTTACTCTGGGCACTTAATGAAAAGCGACAAATACAGAATGCTACAACTCATAATTGAAGGAAAAACAGACGGAAAAAGAGAACCAGGCAGAAAAAGGAATTCATGGCTGAAAAACTTGCAACAATGGACAAATATGACTTCAATTATTGAATTGTTCCAAGCTGCAGTGGATAAAGTTAGATGGGCCAACGTCCTAAGAGGAGAAGGCACACTGAAAAGAAGTAAGTTTTTAAGATTAATTTTATCTTGAAGTTGGTGGTAGACATACCACCAAAATATTATGTTTTATTAATTCATTTTAAAAGTTTTTTTGGAGTTCTTTTTTCGAGTTTGTTTTAGGCGATCTGCAAAATCGTAAGGGTCAACCAATCCTGTAGATGCACAGAATCCATACTCGGATCGAAGCGATTCCATCTGGTGACTACTAAAGATTTTTTATTTTTAACCCTTATTTAAGAGATCGTTTTATTTTTTTTTTTATTAGAAGATAGCAAGGGATAATGTGCACCTAAACGAATTCTTCATAAAATATACAATGCATCTTTTTTTTAACCCTAAATCCCAGAAGAGAGTAAAGAAAACACCGCGATTTGGATGTCCTGAATCCTTTTTTAATATTTTTTACCGTTGTCATAATTTATTTAATTTACAAATAGCGAGTATGTTTCAGTTGTGGCAGCTCATAGGAAACGAATAAGACTGGCAGACTTTTTTTGTGACAGCAAACCTGACTTATTTTGGAGGCATTAAAGTAGACAAGATTTTTGGCGCCCCGATTCAAAATTAGGTTAAGGTCATGAGAAAGTGATAACTGCTTTACCCTGCGCTTGTCTTCCAAATCAGGCTTAGAGGCTGGCTTAAGAAATTGAATATTAAAGAAAGGGGTACTATTGTTTTTAAAACTATAAGTAGGATTAATTGTGGAAGAAAAAAGATCGTAGATGTAGATAAGAAACAGAGCTAATGCCAATACTGAGCCTTGGGCCACACCAGCATTAATTTGGCAGAAGCTAGAACAATTATTATCTACAATAACTGATATACGGCTATTAGAAAGAGAAACCAGGAGCCAAGAATAAAGCTTAGGTGCAGGACCGTGGAAAAAAGTTTGTTTAAGAGCCCATGCTGCCAGACCTGGTCAAAACCTTTGGATATGTCAAAAGCAACGATCTGGGATTTACCAAGAAACTCAAGGCACTTGTTCCAGTTGTGTGAGTCAAAGGAAAACGGCGGGACGCAGACTTTTTTTATATCCGATGAAATTGCATTTTCTTAAATTATATTACTTTAATTTAGTTTAAATTTTAAGATTGCGTAAACTCACTATAAGTAGTTAAATCAATATTGGCTTACTGTGCAAAGGCATCAAAGTGGTCGCTTTGTTAAGTTGCACTAGTTAGTGCATCTGTGGCAACTCGTAGTAGGGTTTCTGATCATTTACTTTTATTTTTCCTTTTTTTGAATGTTAAACCACCCTGACTTCCTTAAGATACTGAGGATAGCGTCCTTCTTAGTATCTCAAGGGAGTCAAGACCTCTGTCAGATTCCTGCTGTTGGGGTTTTTAGCATTTATAATATTACCTGAATTTAAATCATCGACGATCTCATAATGCTTGCATCCACGGATACTTTTAAATTTGACAACCCAAATCGTCGTACACGATCCAACTAGGGTAATATGTGTCTCTTTTGCCTGTTTTTAATGATATTAAAAATTAACAGCAAATACAATTACATAAAAGTATTCCAGGCAACTTAAATGTCACTGGTAACACTGCATAAACAAAGATATTGTCAAAAAATTTAAAGACGTGTAAAGCAAAGCACAATTTAAAAAAAAATAAATTTAATAACTTTAACAAAACAAGAAGAACTTATATGAGAAACAGACTTTACACAAAATTTATCGCCAAAATCTTAATACCAATTAAATTATCTAATAACTCTCTTCTAGAACACGTCTGCTATATCCTTCACGTAGGTATTCGGTTACTATTGCCGACTTAACCTTGTTTAACACAATTATATCCTATTCAGAAGTTCTCTTTGTTTGAGTTTCTCAAGTACAATGTAAAGTCAGTCTGCACCTTCAGTTGTAAAACAGATAATTCCGACGTGATAGTAGGTGGCATTATCTAACCCCTGAATTCAACTTAGAATTGTTCAAAAGTAAGTATTATTCGTGGAAATAGCTTCTTTAATTACTTGAGAAAGCATTGCTGCACATAAAGCCATAGAAATAAATTAGAATTATTTATTATGGTCCTATATACGAGTTCATTTTGTGAGATAATGTCCTTGTTCGAAATTCATTGAAGTTCTAAGCAATTTGTTAGGATGTGCATTAGTACTTTACTGGCAGTTTTCCTATTCATAATAAGATCTTGTATAAACAAACGTATCTTTTTAGTAAAGAAAGTAAATCTTGTTTTAAAAAGCTATATACTGACCAAGAAAAGCTAACTTTATGTAAATACTATTACACAGACAAGAAAAAGGTTTAGTTCCTAATATTTATAAACGGTTTTTTTAATTAAGCAGAAAAGTTGATATAAAGCAACTTAATAGTACCGCAAAAAAATTATTTTTAGCATTTTCTTTTTAAACAGCTGTAACTTCCACTAGAATTATTAAAATGGAGTATTTAAGTGCTCAAAATTGATTGTTCTAAAAGCTAAACATCCCCTCAAAAAAGGTTGTCGCCACCTATGTATGTAATATTATTGGAACTACTAACTAAACTAAATTAAAACCAACAATCCTGAGCACTAGGTACCTCGAAGACCATTACCGTCGTGATATTCAGGTCGAGCGACCTCAAAAACTCCCGGGGTAACGAATTTTGGCTAATAAAGAATTTCCATTAACCCTGGTCACCAGGTCTAGATACATTTAAGATCACTGTCGATGTGATATTTGTATTTAGAGACCCCAAGTAGCAAAATTCAACTTATTTGCATCAATATCTTTCGAGTTAGAAATTTTTTTCTTAATTTATTTTTATGCATCGATGCACTTTTTATTTCTTTTTGATACCATAGAGCAGTCTTTCTCAAAGTGGGCGATAACGCCCCTGGGGCGCTGGGGGCCTAGAGGGGGGCGGTAAGGGACCCAGAAAAAATTGGGGGGCGCTGATTTGATTTTGGGGGCGATAGATGATTTGTAACGTCAGCTACTTCATATTTTAAAATTCAATGAAATTAAAACCTTTCACTACACAACATCCATTTATTAGTTGATATATTAAATATTTAATATTTTTAATGCGTTCACAACGCTATTTATATGTTAAGATATTTAGTAATAGGTATCAACATACTGAAATATATTCGTGCTTCAAGTGTCGCAGGTGAGGTGCCCACCTCCGAAGACACGTGTTAAAAATATGTATATATTGTTGCGGTCAAGCAGAGCACTTGCCGAACGCGGGATTTTTTTATGTACCTAATCTAGTAAAATTAAAGAAAAAAAAAAATTAAGCTTAGAATGTTTAATTATAATTCACGTTTGGAGCAAACAAATATTGGACGATTTATTTGTGCAATCCTGTATTTTAGTCCGTCAACGTTCGTCGGTCCGTGTTTTCGGAGTGCAGGTGCCCCAATACACAGCCGCGGCTTGCGACCATCCGGCGACTGACGTGACTAGAGGTGTGTCGTTCGCGAACGATTCGTTCAAAAAAAACGAACGTTTTTGACCCACTTGCTGGATCGCTCTGCGATGAATGACGAACCTAGTTTTGTTTTATGTGTACTCGTATTGTCGGTTCGAATCAGTTTTGGCTATATATCTATTTGGCAATTAAAAGAACTTTTTTTCTTTGTTTTAACTATTTTTTTGACCAAAGACTTAATTTGGAGGTTCATTTGTAGGTTTTATTGATTAAAGTTTTTAAAAGTTTTATTTCAAATATGTTTTTTAAAAAAATAATTATACCAAAATAAAATACATGCAAATAATTTCTTTATTTAAGAAAACTATCACATTTTTGTTGAATTCATTACCCATCGAGTCCGACCGGCGGCATCGGCATCATAATAAAGGGGAGCGGTTGCGATCGAATCTTTTCAAGTGAATGCATCAAATGAATTGATTCAGTAAAAAGATTCGAACTTTCCACCTCTAGACGTGACGTTTCGCCGCATGCACGCATCTCACTCGCTGCCCGCTACCCCGATACTCTTAATATTGTAAAGTTGAATTATAATTGCCCAATGTTGATAATTTTAAATAAAAGATACTCATAATATTGTAAGTTGCAATAATAGTTCTCTCTCTGGTAGGAAAAGTGTCGCTTAGAATATAGGTTTAATTAAATTCCAGGCGAGACTAATATGTTATTAAGATTTTTAAGGTGAAAAAGGGGGGGGGGCGCTACAAAAGAACTGATTTTCAAAGTGGGCGTTAGACTAAATAAGTTTGAGAACCTCTGCCATAGAGTCACAAACTCTTAAGAAGTTCTCACAAATCAAATGCAAAAAAAAGGCATCTCAAACCATCTTATTATACAATATTCGAATGTAGGCCCTTTTTTAGACGCGCGTCTAGAGTTCCCCTGTGATCACGAGCTTTTTGACAGTGTTCACACATGAAAGATGCCTTATTATACGGAGACTCGGCGAGTTATTTAAAAAGTACGCTTTTTCTAAATAGTGCATTTAATGTAAAAAAAAGCAAATCATGGGTCTTTTCTAATACGTCTCCGCATTTTTACGTCTGATATAAATTGGGGAAAATAAAAAGCGCTTTGCTGACCCGAAATAACCATGACTGACTGGAACTTATGGCTTTTGAATTTGTCTAAATTATCCCTACATGGAAGTTATTAACAAAATTTTTATAACTTTTGATATGGTAGAAGTTATAATTTTTTTAAAAGTGTAATTATATATTCCCCGGTTTTTTCTCATACGTTGCTAAAATTTTGTTTATAACTTTTACAAATAATTTAGACAAATTCAAAAGCCAGAAATTCTAGTCGGTCATGGTTAGTTCTGGTTAGCAAAGGGGCTGTTTATTTTCCCCAATTATATTTCACAATCAGTCGTAAAAATGCGGGAACGTATTAAAAAAGACCCTAAATTATTACATTAAAATGTAGGTTTTTAGCCGAGTCCCTACATAATAAAGCGTTTTATGTGTCAACACTGTCAAGAAGCTCGTGATCATGGTGTATCTCTAGACGCGAGTCCTTTTTAGAGCTTTATATTCTTAATTATCTGTTTCTGTGCATATAACTAAAAATACCTTTAGGAAAATAAAAACAAGAAATTTAATAAAAAGTTAATAATATCAATTAAAAAAACAAATATTATTTAGGTTATGACGGTAGATCCTCATAAGAAAATCAAACTACGATTACGGCTATTGGAAAAGTAAATAAAACATTATATTAATAAGATACTTAGAACTAACCCAAAATCAAAATCTACTTAAGGCGTCTTTCGTGTTTTGTAATATGTGTGAACAGCCCCTCCCTTTATGATATTGCAACACGAAATAAACGGGACGGTATTGGTTTTCTAGGGCAATAAACTTCGTAGATGCTTAAAACTAGGTCAGGACGTATTTTAGATAGTGCTTTTAAACTCTAGGGAAGAGTTCCATAAAGTAATTCCTTGTTTTCTGGCTATCCCAAATAATAGATTTAAGGACATTAAAATTTTGTGTTACTACTGTTATCTTCGCATAGATGATTTAGCTTACTGAGGATTTTTAAAGTACAGAGTCACCCAACGAGAACTAAATAAGGCTATTTTTGTAGCTTTTCTTTAGTAAAGCCTGAAATGTACTTAAAAATATCCAAAAAAACAAATTAAACAAATGAGATACGGGATAAAATTATTATTTTCTTAATAGGACTTTTGGATTGTTTTTTAAATATCTATTTTTTTTGTTTGGTATAATTAAAAGAACTTTATATTTACTTTTTAGAAAAATAAAGGTAATATTTTTTAGAATAAAATAAATTAAATACGTATTGGTGCAAATATAATGGTATTTTAAAATTTACGAAAATGACATTAGAAAAATTAAAAAATAAGATCAGGGATGCAAAAAAATTTTTTTATTAAAAGTTTATTTAAACTAAATGGCAAAAATTTAAGTTCTTGGTCAATGATAGTAGATGGAAAGTTCTTACTTTATAATAAGTAGTTACTTTGTAAATAAGTGTCTTTAATAATTAAAATACAAGACAAAAAAATTATTTTTTATATAAGAAATTTGCCATTAAATTAGAAAATAAAAAAATAATTAATAATCAATATAGCATTTTAGTTGGAAGTCCTCAAAAATCCGATTTTGATATATTTTTTTTTTAAAAATTTTGTTTTTTTTCCCATTATTTAAAATCAGAAATTTTTAAAGGGGGCGAACAAATATTTATATTGCCTAAAAAATATTTATGACACTTAAATAAACTAATTTTTTTAAAATTTGTTTTAACTTTTTAATTTTAAATTTTTGGCATTTTTCACAAAAATTTTTTGAAATTAAGTTTTCTTTAAAAATAGTTTCATATTAATTTCTTGTATTTTTTTAGCTAGATTGATATGTTAACTTTAATTTCGAAATTAAAAAATTGCTTATAATGTATTTTTATATAATAGGGAAAAAATGAATGTTAAAAAAAAAAAAAAAAAAAAACTCTGAAAAAATTGATGATTGATTGATTGATTGATAAAAAATTACAAATTGGGTTTTTTCCGCCTCGACACTGCAGCCACGGGCTTGTTTTTCTTTTTTTTTTTTCAGAAAAAAAGGTTTTCCCTTGAAGGTGGCCCTTTCTGTTTTTTTTCTGGTCCCCACCTCCTGGTGGTTACCACCATGGGTTTTGGTTTTTTTCCCAGTATGAAAATGGGGGCACTCATATGATGTGGATTTCTTCCCTTACATAGTCTGCAAATGGGTTCTTTTTTAAGATAGGTGTTTTTTTAGGGTGCAGTGTCGGGTTTTTAACCCCCTCACTATCAACGTTCCCCATTTAGTTTTGTAGTTCATTTTTCAATTTTTTTTGATGGTGAGCCAGCATTGATTTACTGGGGCCTTAATGTGGTTCCAGTATGACTGATGTTTTGTTTGAATCCCCGAGTATGTAGCCACAAGATTTTTGGGATTAAAAAAAGGTTCAGGACCCACAAACATTGCTGCGGAGCCTTCCCGGAGGAGTCTCATTTTTATTCCCTTTTTTTGTGTCCGGCCCGGAAAGTGTAATTTTGTTGGGTTCCAGGTTTAGGGGTTCGACATTCCAAACCCCAACCTTGAGTTGACTTGGGACCCCAAATTTTTTAGGCCCCTTGACTATCAGAAAGATAGTAATCCCTGCCTATATCTCCTAAGTTCTCTCGCAGACAAAGAAATAAATTTTTCCCCCCGAAAACATGGCTTTTCCCAGGGAAAAAAAAAATGAACCGGGGGTCATACCATTTTTTCCCCGCCCGCTCCTTCAGTTTGGGGCCCCATCGGAACCCCAACTCGAGACTGCCCGGGGAGATCGCTCACCCCCCGGTAAGCGGGGTTTTGTGGGGGTTTGTGTATTTATTCTTTTCTTGTATCCCCCATCTCAAATATTGGGTTTGTGTCTTCATTCTTTTTGCCGGGCAAGGGCCCCCAAAAAACCCCTTACATTTCAGCCTTTTGCCCCAATCCTCGCCTCCGCCTTAATAATTATCCCGGGGGGGAGGCTTAGAAATTTATGGCGCTTGATTTCAATAGTCCCTTATCAAAAATCAAGTCCGGTTTGGATAACTCCAGCTCTGTTTTTTTCCCGTTCATTTTTACCAGATAGTTAACCCGTGGTTATCGGGCTTACCACGCAGTGTACAACCAGTGCTAGGGGTAAACCCCCCCAATTCCCCCCCACAGCTCTTTGGTAGCCATTGACCCTTTTGCCCTTATTAACCATTCTCATTTTTTATTCCGGTTTGCTTAGAATCCAGATTAATCCGGATTTTCCCCTGAACATAGCCGAGTGTGGTACCAAGAAATGAGGAGATTTTAAAATTTAAACTTCCTTGTCTTGAAGGGATTGGAGTTTTGCTAGGGTTAAAATGGGGTTTTTTGTTCAATCCCTCCACAATTTCATCCCTTTTAAATCCGGGTTTTTTATGCTTCCCCCCCCACAAGATGGATGTCACCCATACCCCCGGGGTTGAAGCCATTATTTTTTGTTCCACCAGGGGTTGTCAACAACCATTCCCCCCGTAGTGGGGATAGAACCCCCCTGTGGGCATCCTTTTAACTGACCCTCCATTGTTTTTCTGAATAAGTTGGCGCCGTCTGCTCTGTTTTTATCCACCTACAAATGGTGTGTTTTAAATTATGCGGAAAGGGGGCCATTGGGTTTAAGGAGGGGTTCCCCTTCCCCAATGTCAAGAAATGCAGCAAGGGATTTCCTTTTTTCATAGTTCTAATCTGGTCACCAGTTGATGATGAGCAGTTTCCCAATTTTTTTTACTGATAGGGGTGTTGGTTTTTGGATGGCCTCTTCAAGAGTTTTTCCCGACTACCCCGATCAGTTTTTTTCCTTTTTTTATCTAAAAACGAAATGTAATTGGTCTAATCCCTTTGCCTGGGAGCAGTCCACCCGGTTTTTTTGGGGGCCCTTTTGTCTGCTTCCATGCATTGGGCAAAGCTCGTATGGCTTGCACGGAAAGTTTAAAAAGGGGGGAAAGGGTTTCTTTTCCGCTGTATGGTGGGGTTTTTCCCCCAGGTCCAGGTGCTTTGTGGCTTCAAAAGATTCAATTCCCCTGTTTTTTTTTGGTTATGACTTTTTTTCCTTAGTCGCCCCTTTGGGCCAATATTCGGGGCATGGGGAAAAAATCTTCATTAGATATTTAAAAAAAAATGATAAAATTTAAATAAATTAAATTTTTAAAAGTAGTTTATCAGTATTTTTAAATATTTTGTTAAATGTTAAAAATTTTTTCGCCATCACTTCCACTTCCCCCCAAACCCTTGACAAAAGGCAACTTTTTTTTAAAACTGATGCTGAACCCCCCGTTTTGAAGGAGCAAATATGATTTTAAGCGTTTTTAGGGCTGCTGGTTGCTTTTTTACTGGTTTTAAATAAACGTCTTTTTCCAACCCCCTTTTTCAGGGGGGGGATTAAAAATTAATTTTCCATTCGAAATTTTAATAGACTTTACGCTGATGATATAACAATGTTTTTTTTAAATGAAATAATGCCCTACAACAGTTTTTAAAAAAAAAACTATTTTTTATTTATGGGTTTACTGGGTGTGAATACCTCCGTCGTTTGAGGTGTTAAATAAAATATTTTATAATAATTAAAAGCTACGTGCATTAAAAATTTTTTCGTTGACAATCAAAAAATGACGAAGTACTTTTTAATAAAGGTGTAAGTTGTATATTCACAATGTATGGGCTAAAACTTTCAAAAATTGCCAAAAGATTAGTTTAAAGAAAAAAGTGTACAACTTAATTCATTACCCCATCAAATGATGCAGCAAAAACATATCAAAAGAGGCTACTTATAAGTCCTACAATAGAAAATTAATTCTTTTTACCTCCTGAAAAGGGGGTTGGAAAAAGACAATTTTTTAAAAACCAGAAAAAAATGACGTAACCAGCAGCCCCCAAAAAATGTTTTTTAAAAATTATTTTTTATAAACAGGATGAGGGTTCAAACATGTGGGGGAAAAAGTGGCCTTTATTGCTCACCGGCTTGCAATGTTTGCCGTGGATAACTAACCACCAATTAAAGGATATGAAATCTTCGATACGCAAAATAATAAAATTTCATATTTTTTGTATATGTGAGTAAAGCAGAAAATTTTTAAATTTTAATAAAATATTTTAAAAATACTTATTTTGACTCTTCCAAAAAATTTTAATTTTTTTAAAATTTTTTCATATTTTTTTTAAATATCTTATATAGAATATGTTTTTGAGTTGTTTAAATTCTTTAAATATATTTTTTTTTAAATTTTTTTGTTTTTTCATTTAATGACACTTTTATATAAATTATCTTAAAAAATTATTACAGTCCGAAAATTTAAATAAAATTTCTGCTCTCAGAAATTCAATATTCTCAAAACTATGAAAAAAAGAATTAAATTATTATTAAAAAACCCTTTTTTAGCAAATTTAATTATTCAAAAAAATGTGTAAAAATGACAAAAAAATTTTTATTCAAAATTACTGCGATTTAAAAAAACCCTTTTTTAAAAAATAAATACTATTTAAACAATATAAATATTTGTTTGTCCCCTTCAAAAGGTTTCTGATTTTGGATAATATGGAAAAACAAAATTCAAAAAATATATCAAAATCAGAGCTTGTCACGGGTTTTTTTTATTCCTTTCGTTTGTTTTTAATGGGTTTAGTTTGTTTTCCCTTTTAAAGGGTCGGTTTTTTTTTTTTTTTGCAGTTTATTTTTTTAAAAAAAGGGTCCCCAAAATTTTATTGTAATTGGGTTTCTGCTGTTTTTCTGTCGCCTTTGGTATCCTACCTAATGCTTTACCCTTGCTTTTATCCCCCGTAGTATGGTGTACAAAAAAAATTTAAAATAAAATTCCCC
>JAHBCN010009535.1:0-34869 GCA_019359885.1 Listronotus oregonensis
TGCAATTCGCGTCGATTGATCTATCGCTCCTATTTTTTTAAGCCTTTTAACAATTTTTCACAGGAAACACACTTATCGACTAGACTAATTTATTTGACTGGTTATTTGGGTCGTCACAATGGTCGGTATACGAAACGAGAAGCATAAAATTGATTAAATAAGTCAGTGCACGAAACGAGAATATTTAAGGTAAATTTCTGAAGTGTACGCAACGCGAGTGTACGAAACAAGAATAAATCATATTAGATCTCCCTATAAATAAAGAAGTCGAGGTCAAGGGTTAGCCGATGATTCACATCTTACACCATACATTGTATCTAGCTATCTTAGTTCGCATTTCCTGATGACAAAAATTTTATAATCCCTAAATGATAAAAAAAATTGTTATTATATCCTTCGTCATCCACTGAACTGTGTGTCGCGTCTGCCTCCAGTTGTAACCAATAGAAAAGCTCGCAGCGAGACGGCTGTGTGTATATACAAGAGAAATTAAAGGTTTCAAAATTACTTATAGCTTTAAGCTGGTGTGTAGTGAGCGTGTGTATTGTACAGAGACAGACTGAAACCTAAGTTATTGTGTAAACCAGGCGGTAAAAATTTAAAGAGAAAGTATTTATAATAATTTGCTCGTAATCAATATTAATTATACATACGGGTTTTATTATTAGATTTTGTGGTGGGCGTAATTACAAGAGATAATTTCGTCGGGCGTGAAAAAAAGTTTTTGATACAGAATTTAAGAAATAACACGTTTTTTTACAAAAAGAAGTTAAAATGGGAAAAGGTGGAGAAAATACGGAAGATGTTGATGCTGGAAAACTGAGTGAAAAATTCGTAGAAGCAAACGGATTAAATAAGAAAAAGATGTGGAAAATTTGGCACCAAAAAAAGCAGCATTTGATGTGAGTCTATGTAAAAAGTTAAAGTTTATTTATGAAGAATTAAATGATTACATTGGTAGAAGCTAGGGACGTAACTGAGTTTAAATACATTTTTTTTGTATTTAAACTCTTATTATAAAATAAAAAAGTAATTACAATCTAGAATAAATTTTATAAAAATTATTTTTCAATTTCAAAACCATCAGAATCATTTGTTACAAAAATTCAAAAGATCTTTAAAATTAAAGCTAAATAAATTATATTTTAAAAGTTAAACAAATTCTTTTATTTGAACAAGTTCAAATTTAGTTAAAAAAGATATAGTCAAGAAAAAGATGCTATAATCCAGAACCCAAGGGAGTAATGGTCTCATATAGCTGGCGCTCAACGAAATAAAAGGCAAGATAGGATATATAATAATAAAATATTTTATTACAAACATCTAAATAACATATATATATAATAATATATATATATATATATATATATATATATATATATATATATATATATATATATATATATATATATATATAATAATAATATAAAATTTAATATAAATGGCGCCCAACGTGGGGTATATTTGTTATTTTGGGTATTTTAGGGATTATATTAGCATTGGCATTTTCATTTTTATTTTCGAAAATAACTATAACCAGATGTAACATTAATAGACCGCTCTAATTTTACAACACGCCAAATGCAAAATAAAATGCAATATAAAATAAATAATTATAAATATTAAATTCAGGTAACTTCTGATCTTGCATGTTACACTATGTGTAAACATAAATCACTATTATTAGAGAAAATTATTGGTTCAGAAGTAGCTACAATTTGCTTAACTATAATTTTATTCTAATTTTTAAATTATATTTTATAATCTTGTGATTATTTACGCTTGAAATTTTTGTGGAATAATACCACTGAACGGAGTTAGTCATCAGTCATGATTCTAAAACAATGAAAAGGATTTGTATCAAGTTTTATGGCTTGAAAAACAATCCCAATTTTGTTATGTCTGTCCGTTTGTCTGTCACATTACACATCATAATAGACGGAGAGCTGGAGCCGAAAAATCATCGTCTTCAGTAATATGGAGTTTCTCCTGTAAAACATGTTTCATTTAGTATTGTTAATTATGTTCCCACGCAGGCTGACAACCTATTGGATACAGGGGATAGCAACAAGGGGTAAAAGTGCAAAATTTTTGGGGAAAAAATCGTCATCGAAAATATGCTTTAAAATTTTCCCAGGTGAAGGTCTTAACCCCTTAGCTGAAATCCCAAGGTGCTGACAACTAGGTGGATACAAAAAGGGTGGCGGATAAGGGTAAAGAGGGTAAAAATGTAGGCAAAAAATCGTCATCAATAATAGTCATATATCAAGAGATCAAATCTGCTTCTAATTTTTTTAGTCCGACGCACGGTTTTCACCTAGAAAAATTAAATGTAGATATTTGATATTGTTTACCGATATTGTTATGATCATGCAGAGAAATGGTTTTTATTTTTTTTAAGCGAAAACTGTGCATCGGATTGAAAAAATCAGGTGATCAACTTTGCTTATTAATAATTGGAAATTTCAAAAATATTTTTTATTTTAAGAGAAATCATTGACGTACCATCAATATTTGCCAAAATATGCGGGTCAAATTCCTTACGAACGCCACTGGTGAAAATAAAAAAATGCAGTACACTAAAAAATGCCTCTTAATACATAATAATAAATTATTTATTTTTGAAAATTTTACCACCCTGTATCTTAAAACTTAGGACGTTTAAGGACATACGTTCATATTAAGTTTTTTTTCTTAAAATGGACCCAAAAATTGCCTCCTTAAATATTGACATTCAATTGAAAAACACCCTGTATAAAGTAAGCGCTCGGGATAATTTGACCCCATGTCAGCCCTTTTGGATTTAGACAGCCTTAGGGGTTCAACTTTAAGTGGTCAAAATGGATGACATATTATCGATGACTTTTTTCCCCTAAATTTTTACCCTCTTTACCCTTATCCGCCACCCTTTTTGTATCCACCTAGTTGTCAGCACCTGGGGATTTCAGCTAAAGGGGTTAAGACCTTCACCTGGGAAAATTTTGAAGCATATTTTCGATGACGATTTTTTCCCCAAAAATTTTGCACTTTTAGTCCTTGTTGCTACCCCCTGTATCCAATAGGTTGTCAGCCTGCGCCGAAACATAATTAACAATAAAATATGTCATACTACTGATGACAATGATTTTCGGGTGCAGCTCTTAGACCACAATAAATGCTAGTTTTTCTTATCACGATTTATTTTTAATAAACTCGTTTTTATTTGCTTTCAAATAAGGCCTTTTTCTAAATCATTTGTTAATAATATGGACCATTTATTTTATTTAAATATAAAAAGTACCTTATTTTGGGAATTTTGGAAAAAATAAGTCTGACAAACGCCAGGTTCAAATTAACAAAGTGCATAATTTTTTAACAGAAAATTTTTTAAATAAGATTTAATAATTCCCATTCATAATGAGGACATCCTCAAAACAAGATTTTGTTCCTAAAAACGCTTTTTATCATGACGATTTTCTAAGAATAAGAATTTGTTGAATTTTTCGCAGCAAAAAATTAATTTAAATATACACAACTATTACAAATTATGCACTTTTATAGAACTCTTTTTTTCATTCTCGTTATTAAATTTAGGAACCTTGTTTAGCAAGGTGAAGGCGTCTAAAATTCAAACTTGCCTTGTAATGGTGATTATCAAATTGCTCGAATAATTATTATTAATTCGCAAACATGCTATTAACCGTCAAATTCATTTTATAATAATCATAATTGTGGATATGTGAACTTTGGTAAAATTACTTTACAGCCAGAAAAATATTCTAAACGACTATTTCACTAGAGTGTTTTACACTGGCAAAATGTCGTAGCAACGACCTGTTTTCAACTGGTAAAACTCTTACCTGCACTTACCTGGACAAAACCAACCTGATGTTTTCCCAGAGACAAAATTTTATTAAAGGTTAAAGAAAAAATCTCATGTCAGTCTGACAATAAACACTGTGTTTCTGGCTGAAACTTGCTTTTCTCAAAAAATAGTATTGTCGAATATCATTCGAGAAAAATTTTTCTAGACAAAATATTTCTTTTGTTTTATTAAGTTATTGCTTTAGAATATCTTCAGACATTTTTTTGTAAATGCCATTCAGTTGCGAAGCAACAAGCTTTTATGCATCGAAATATCTATGACAATAGTTATTATGAGAAACCAGTTGGTAAAAACACTATTTTCGTAACGAGAGATTTGCAAGAGAAACGAGTAAAAGAATGTGATTAATAGTTTTCAATTTCACACAACATTTTTTTTAATTTTAAATATAATATGTTTTTTTTAATATAAGTTTAAAATATAGAAAATTTCTCAAAACTCATTGACTTTGTCAAATATCTTACTTTTCATCACTAGTTGCGAAAAATTTTACCCTTCGGAACTAGTTATAAAAACTAAGATATTTGACAAGTCATGTTTTAATTTTAACACATAGAATGAAATAAACGAATTAAAACTTACAACATAACCTCATTTATTTTGATAAACAGGTTAAACTTTTTAACAATTTTTTTTAATAATGTCTAGGACTGAAATAGAACTGGGTGTTATCGATGAACACTAGTTAATTGAATTAGATTGCCAGAATACTTTTTTATATTCAAAAGATAATATTTTTATTATTTTTAAATTGATATGCATGTTTTCACACAAATGTTTTAATTTTTATTAACTTAATTTTTGTTAACTTAACCTAACTTGATATTTCTGCATAATTCTACCTTTAGATATTTGACGTCACTGAGTTTTGAAAAGTGTCACTTTAAATGTCAAAATAAAAAAAAATCTGTTATGATATCGTTAACAAAAAAAAACAAGAAAATAACAAATAACTTGATTTCCAGCTATGAAAAAAGAAAAAATATATATATTTTTTGGTTAAGTCGACTTAAAGTGAGGACTGAAAGTTTAAAAACTAGTGGTATCTTTGGGTTTATATATTTATGGCCTCCTTTTTTATAATGTTAATCTTTTTATTGTATAAAATGTATTATTTTCTCAGTGTTCGACAATAAAATATGTGAGGCTTACTTTATAATTAAAAAATATCCTCTCGTATATTTTTTCTTATAGAATAATGAACAAGATTTAAGTAAATTATTTGACCTAAAATAAAAAAGATATGACATTAAAATACTATTTTCTTAATGGGACACCCTATTTATTGGTACGTTTTGAAAAGCATCTCATTTTTTTTGATACGTTTCAGTCAAAATGATTAGAATTATTTCGGTAATACAATTAATATTAAATGTTTTACTTTTACCAGTATGTATTACATGTAGTAATGAAGCCGCAAATTTTCCATACGAAATAAATTAATTCTGATAATAGGTTTGTTTCAACCCACGTTTTTTGTACCGCCGGACGGTTTCAAATTTGGCTCCCCATTATTTTAGAAGAAAATTATATTTAGATTTTGAAGGGCACACAAAGTTGTATGGATGTACAAAGTTAAGCTCTTTTCAGCCAACTGGTTGAACTAACCCCTAAAATGTGTTCCCATCCAAGTAACTTTTTATACCCCATACTGCACATAATAAAAACATAGAAAAAAATTTCCATTTTTGCTTGACACTAGTGAATTTATGATTTGACATGTCACTGTTAAATTGTCTGGTTTTATATTTTAAGTTGATCTGCAGGGTGCATGATAAGTTACTAATATGGAAACACATTTTTGCAGATAATTGTAAACTGTTGGTTGAAAAGAAAGCTTCACATTGGGTACAACTCTTTGTGCTCCTCAAATATCTAAATAACATTTTTCTAAAATAATTAGGAACCAATATTTTACATTGAAAATTTACACGTGATTTTCGTTGTATCGCCCGGCAGAGCAACACCCGGTATACATATGCATGTACATACCTTTTCCAGTTCCAATGTGGCCCTAATTTTACTTTTTTAGGCGAAACGATCCCCTTTATTTTTTTTTGTGCTTCTGCATTCTAATCAATATTTAAATTATTCACAAGTGCTTGCCAAGATCGTTTTTGTTTTAGGTTCCTCACATCCCATAATATAGGAAGTTTTTCGAATTCTTGCAATAGAAGCAAAACTTTGGTGTTATCCACTCCATTTTCAAATTAAACTAATTCCTGTTGAAGTACGCGCGTTCAGATACTCCCAACATCCCAACCCCGTTCAAACTGGACGTTGGGAACCAATTCTCTTTTGAGCATCGCATCGAGACCGACAGCCGGGGGGATCGCGCCTAAGCTATTCGCGCATAGAAACACACAGCGTGAGCGTGGGCCATAACCGTTTCCCGAGATTCGCGGTGGATCATCGTGCGTACTCAGGTCTAAACGCACCTTTGCCAATTCATTGCAAACGTTAAGCCGCACGGCAACAAACTTATCCTAAATGTGCTGAATTTTGCGACATGCCTGACATCCACATTTAACAAACGTATGCGTGGTGTTGTTCGCCTTCGTTCCGACATTTCATTTTCATTCGTATTTCAATTATATACGTACACATCCCAAAACGACCTGTGGCGAATTTCCTTTGATGTACCGACAAGCGAGCGAACCTTTCCGCAACCAAATGCATGCGTTCGTAGATAAAATTATTCACGTCCACATTACCCGAACGTATACGTTCGTTGCCGTGCGGTCATATACGTTCGCTAAGTGAATACGCGGCTTAGAGTCGATGAAACGAGCAAGGGTCGACTTTGCACGGTTTTATGTCAGTACAAAAATGATCGAGTCGTAAAGCGCATTAATTTTTATTTGTGTGCATTTGTTTTTAATTAAAAGGTCCTAAAAAAATACGACGCTTTTATCAATGCATCAATAAATAAGATGTCCCATTATGAACATTTTTATCGTATCTCGTTTGATATCAAATCATTTTCCTAGATCCTGCAGAAATAAATACACAAGATGACTATTTCATTTTTAAGGAAAAACACAAATGCGGTCCTGTTCAGTCCTCGTTGGATGAACCTGTACATAAAATTGCATATGACCACAAAATTTTGGCCTAAAGTTTGCCCAAGCAAAAAAATGGTTAGTGTTAATAGGTTAACAAAATTTGACAAAATTTTATCCTAAAGATTTTATGAAAATATATAATATTTTGAATATAAATTTAAAAGTTTATTTAGCTTTTCTTTAGATGTATATTCTATATTTGTGAAAATATCCTTAGATATGCATTTAACATTTGTTAAAACAACACTTTTGATATTATAAAAGCAAAAAGACAAAGTATAAGACTATTTCTATTTCGAAATTTAACCTTTGTTATAAGACGACCATTGTTTTGCCCATATAAACTATTACATTTTATCTTTTTATACAGGAAATGTAATGGAATATTTAATGCTATTAAATTGAGTTTGACTTACATAAAGCATACCTAGCCCCTGGTATACCAACCTTGTAGCAAGCCGTTTACTAAAAAAATAATTTAACATAAAATTTATTCAACCATTAACAGCTTTAATTGCAAAATTTTTATTATGTTTTAATTACATAAATCTTACTATATTTTAATATTTAAAAAAAAATACAAAAGTGTTCTCTAAAAATAATCTGCCTCCAAATGTTTGTTTTTTTTTCACCTTCATCTTTATCAAAGTGTATCCTTGTACGTGTTTAAAAGACATAAACTTAATATTAAAAAAAAAACAGATAAAATTATCTTTATCATAAATTTATTGAATACATTTTAATTGTTCTACAAGTGATTTTAATTATTTAAAAAGTGTTTTGTTTGCATACCAATAACTACTTGATTTTGAAGGAACATGAAGTTATTTATAGGTATTATATTATGTAACTAACTGTTCTTACCTCGACAAAATATCATATCGTTCAAAAAATGTATATTTACAACACAAAAATGACTGTTTCACTGTTTGCGGGACTAAACTAGGACCCATATTTTTTTAACATTTTAAAAGAAACTGAGAATGTAGATTTCTCTATAAAATTTATTTTTATTTGTTTTTGCTTACGTAAATATCAAATAAATATGAACAAAGTTTCGAATCCAGAATAGTACAGCCAGATTGTGGAAAATAAGTACTCCCTCTTGTTCCTCCCGATCAGGACACCGAAAGCAGTCGAGCGATGCCGAAGTCTCCCCCAGATTAAGGAGAAGTTTTCTCCTACCACGGCCGTAGGCAAGCGTCACGTGATAGGAGAAAACTTCTCCTTAAGGGGGGGAGACTTCGGCATCGCTCGCATTGTGTGCGTCGCTAGCGAGTTGTGTGGAGGAGACTTTTTTTCCCACAATCTGGCTGCACTGATCCAGAAAGGCTCCTTGTTTTAGCTTAAAGTGTCCTGTTAGTTGACCAGACACTGCCCTCATTGCCTTGCGCTGTTTTGCTCGTATTGTCCCTAGTAGTCGGAAAGCTGGCAAATTAACCTGGGAGGTATAATGCTTTAATTAAAAAAATACAAATTTTTGCATAATTTGCTAATTAACTATTCAAATTCCAGTAACAGGCTGCGGCGAGAGTGTTATTTCTAACCACAGAGCTTGACCAAACATTTTCTGATTGACAGTTGGCTTATCTTTAATTTGATATAAACATTTTAAAGTACTTGCTGGAGCTAAAGCTTGGGTTCATTTTCTACAAGGGCATCTCCTAATAACCCTGCACTTTCCAGCTTCTAGATGAGACAGCTCTATATCAGTCTATCTTAAATCTTCTTCACTTCTCACAGTATGAATACATAAACTAGCTGCAAATCTGTCCTGCGGCGAGAGTGTAATTTCCAACCACAGAGCTTGACCAAATATTTTTTGATTGACAGTTGGCTTATTTTTAATTTGATATAAACATTTTAAAGTACTTGCTGGAGCTAAAGCTTGGGTTCATTTTGTACAAGGGCATCTCCTAATAACCCTGCACTTTCCAGCTTCTAGATGGAACAGCTCTATATCAGTCTATCTTAAATCTTCTTCACTTCTCACAGTATGAATACATGAACTAGCTGCAAATCTGCCCTGCGGCGAGAGTGTTATTTCCAACCACAGAGCTTGACCAAATATTTTCTGATTGACAGTTGGCTTATTTTTAATTTGATATAAACATTTTAAAGTACTTGCTGGAGCTAAAGCTTGGGTTCATTTTGTACAAGGGCATCTCCTAATAACCCTGCACTATCCAGCTTCTAGATGGAACAGCTCTATATCAGTCTATCTTAAATCTTCTTCACTTCTCACAGTATAAATACATGAATTAGCTGCAAATTTACCAGAACCTCTCATTAAATTATTCCTGTTTTATCTTATGTTTATGGTATTCAGTTGTAACCTGCAACTATCTTGCAATTAATATTTCAAAAAGCAAGCATTATTATTTAAATCCAAAATTCCAAAACTATGTTTCTAGACTTAACAATCTCAAAATACTCCCAGTCAAAATAAGTAATGATTAAATTAAAAATAATTTGAAATATTTTTTTAATGTAAAGTTTTTCGTTTATTTAGTCTGGCTACTATTATTTTCCCTTTAATATCAAGTAAATATTATATTTTTCGGTACCGGTTGAAGCGATTCATCAAGCAAATTATTGATCCAATGCCAATGCACACCTGGACAGGATATTATTCTCGGTGCATAGGAATAAGTTTGACCTTCTTTGTGTGTAAATATTAAACTCGCCTAGATGGAGCCGAGCCTTTATTGACTACATTGTAGGTAGAAAGAAGCTAGAGTTTCATTAGGGAGATACTGAATTAACTTAAATAACGTGGATACCATCTACCTTTTAGATTTTCTTTTCATTTGACCAAGATTAGCATTGGCGTATCTAGGATTTTCAAAATGTTTTATCTAAAAAGTGAGACATGGGACACACACCAAATGTACAGGGTGATTCATGAGGAAATGTCAATACTTCAGGTACGTAGTCAGGGTCCAAAAATAAACATAAAAGTCTATACAAATATGGGTCCGCAAGGCCTTCGTTTCCGAGATACAGGGTGTTCACCACAGAGCTGACATGTGCTTAGAAGTAAATGGTGGAATTTTTAAAAACTATAAAACCTAGCTTATGTTTTGCCGAAAATAATTTAAGAACAATAATTTTCTTGAAAATTAAAATACATATTGTTTAATTATACATTTTGTTTATTTTTTTTTTTAAAATTTTGCTATAATGAAATCAGATGCGTCGTAATTTTTTTAAATCCAAATATCTCGAAAACGGTTGCTCATATCAACTTTTAACAGGTATACCTTTTTAACGTAAAAATTACAAATCAATTATTTAATTTACTTAAAAATACAGGGCCGTACCAAAAAGTTGTGATTTTTCAAAATAGTAAAAAGACGTGTAGGTGGCTCCCCCTACAAATAAGATTAGATTCGAATCTGTCATACCAAAAATACCCCGGATAGCAATTTTTACTCCAATATTTACATTATCGTGGATTTTATTTAAAAAATAGAAAAATTAAATAAAAATTTTAACACCCTGTATTTCAAAAACGAAGGCCTTGCGGACCCATATTTGTATAGACTTTTAAGTTTATTTTTGGACCCTGAGTACGTACCTGAAGCATTGACATTTCCCCCTGACCACTCTCTATATCACAATGCTATATCTAGGATTTTTTAAATGTTTAGCTACTGGCTTCAAGGAAAACACTTTGGCAAAGAAAATTTTTGTTTTGGAATTTGCGAAAAAAGTTGGTTTTTATTGGAACCCCCTGAAAAAAATCTAACTTACAAAAATGAATCCTCTATTTGTATATTCCCGTGAATATAATCAATTTTTATCGTCAAATCCAAAATTTCGGAAACAGATCTGCATTTTTCGTAAAAATAGAAGCGTCTGAAATATTTTTATAAAAAAATCATTGAGAAAAATGTTTTTAACTGGCTAAAATTTTTAAAAAACATAGATAATTTTACAACATTTGGGATTCGAAAGGCAATAGGCTAATAGGTAATTGCAAGACTCTTGCTGCAAGATCGAGGTCAAGACCAAGACTAAGAGCGCAATACCCAGACCAAGACCAGATGTATTGACGCAAGATCAGTACCATGACTGGGTAGTATCGACTTGGTCTCGCATTTTGGCAACACTAATTAAGATAATTGTGCGCTTCTTTTGCCATGGTTACAGCAAAACCAAACCCTAAATTTATCTTGGTAATCATTATAACTCTATTGAATTTTAGCATCTGAGATTTCTAAGCAACATACATTCTTTATCTAGTAGCTCTCTATTTATACGACCCTTAAAATACATAAGTCGTATTTAATGTATTTATTTTTTGACTATAAGACTTTTACCTTATGACATGACATTCGTTTTATTAGTAATGTTACCCGCTCTATAAGAATGTATTAAAATTACAATAAGTCATTTTAAAATATTTATATTTTTTTATAACTTTTATTTTGACATGAAAACAATTTTTTTACGTTTTAATTAAAAATACGATTAAAATCATTTTTATTATTTAATTAAAATAAAATACGTACAGGGCCATCCAGCGGAGACTAAACAGGGGACCATATTTGTGGCTTGCCTCTTATTAAAAAAGAAATGTGAAATAGCCATCTTTAATATATTTTTTCGTGAATCTGTAAGAATACTTATGAAGACAATTTAAATTAAAATAAAAAAAGATACGACATAAAAATATCATTTTCTTAATGGTGCCTTATTTCTTGGTTCTTTTATGAAAGCGTCACCTTTTTCTTAAATACGTTTTAATCAAAAATCAGTTAAATTCATTTTTAATAAGCGCAGAATTACTTAAATTTATATAAAAAATGTGCGCATTAATTTCAAAATAAAAAAGACCGCAATAAATACCTAAAATACCAAAACACAGATAGTCGATTGACTTCTATCAAAATCTAATGCTTTTCTACTTTTAATACATATTGTTAAAAGTAAAAATGCGGGTTTTTAAGCCAATATAGTAAATTCTTTATTGTATATACATTATCCTTAGAAAACCATTTAGACACGTCTAGATTATCCTTATCAAGCAAATGCAGTTTTCCTTGACAATACGTGATTACTGACCCATTAGTTAATATTACATAAATATGTAACAAAGATATTTAACGATGTTTTAATTACAATACATTGGAATTGCAATGATAGCATTAGAATTATCGAATTAATAATATCTTTCACCGAATTAATATTATATTTTACCCAAGACAATGAAAGTTATGATTATCAACTCTGACGCTTTATGTCATCCGACTATCGCATCTCACGCCATCTGTTATTATCCTTAATTTACTTTATGCTTATTTAATACACTAAAGGATATTGTGGTGAAGTCCATACTAAATATTCTTAAGTTGTAACACAAGGTTGGATTAATGACACAGGACCTTCTCTAATGCAAGGTTCTTGGTTCCGATCCTAATCTGATTTTCGTTCAAGTCTATCTTTTTAACTCGTCTTTAAAACCTTATAACTTAAAACTGATGTTTCTAGCAGAGTTTTGTCGGATAGTTTAAAACATAATCTGTTAAATGCTTTACATTAATATAATCTTTTATACTTTTTTGACGAAATTCACAGAGTATATATTTAGGTGCTTCCTAATTTTACAGTTTCTTTTAGGTAGAATCCTTTAATCTTCTATTTTGGGCTACGTCTGAAACACTTGTTCTACAGGCTCTTTCTGTTCTTCCTCTAGTCAAATGTTTTTTCTCTTTCCCACTTTGCTCTATTAAATAGTATATTCAATTTGGATATTATTTTTGTACTCCTAAAATTACTCATAATAAACAATATTTCGTAAATCTTTTATTTCTTTATCTTTATAGTGTTACAACTTCGTAAATTTTTTATTCTTTTTATCCTGATGGTGTCACAGCTAAAAAAAACATATTTTTAGAATAAAATAAACGCTGATTTGTAGCTTAGAAGTTTTAAAATAGTTTAAACATTTCTTAAATAAAGTGTTTTCCAATAAGCATGTCAAAACTTTAAAATGAAACACAATGATAGCTAAAGGTTAAAATCCACTAACCTTTTATTTGACTTGACTTGACTTGCAAATGGGGGCTGTTATACCCCCGGATGGTTTTGCTGCTTAGGCATTCACCAGCTCGCCCTCACCCCTCCAAAGCTTAGCAAGAGGTGGAGCAACCCTTCCACATTGGTTACACCCCCGTTATATCGGGTTAAGAGAGGGGCTAGACATATTTCTTGAAACCCCGATGTAGTCCGGCTCGAAAAACCCTATCGAAGCTCCCGACTATTTCAAAATAATAAAGCTATTTAAATGCACATTCAGTTGTCGAGAAATGCAGCAACAAAATCCAGATATAACCGGTTTCTGTCAGATCCCTTTTTGTCCTCACGAGCCTGTGCTCTACACCGCCATATGGTCAACGATACCACGTGTGATTTGAAAAAAGGGTTTAGGAATCACTCTGGACTTCAAAAACTACACTTTCACCACATTCCGAATGGCAGGGTGAGTTTTTCCTTGATCCCCGACGGGAAATACAGCAGATACGGCTCCTTCAACCGCCTTCCCGGAAAAAAACTATGTAGTTTTTCTATCGACCGCACCTCACTAGTCGAAGGTCAAGCAGAAACTGAACCTTTTATTTATTTTGAAAAACTATCTTTGACATCATGTTCTAAAAATAATGTTATTCAAATGTCCTCCACGACTTCGCTTGGTTTCGTGCATTCTCGAGCAGTGGCGGATGGGCCATAGGGCAAGCCGGGCAAATGCCCGGTGCGCCGCCGAGGTTTCGATACTGCAGCGCCGGTACGTTGAGGAGAAAAAATATCTTTCTTATGTAATAATTAAAAAAATTGAAAAATAAATAAGCGTACGCAAGCGGCTTGCAGTGACAGTCGAAGAACGTGCAGATTAAGGGCTATTCAGCCGCTTGGCGCCGATTATCTGGCCAAACGAACAGTAATTTTTTTTTACTGAAGCGCGCCAATGGGTGTGCGCAGCAAATATGCAAGGTGCATATAATGGTTTTCAAGCATGGCTAAGTCAGCAAACTGGTGCAGACATACTACATGTTTGGTGCTATGCGCATGTATTGAATTTATTTATTACAGACATAACCAAAAAGTCGACAGCTGCTACTTCCTTATTTGTTATTTGGTCTTCTAAACGAGGTTGTTGTCTTTTTCAGAGAATCATACCAGAAAATAAATGTTTGAGCATTCAGCAAAAAAATAACGTTGTCATGAATTAATGAAACGAGATGGTATAGCAAACAGATTTCAGTGGAAAAAATTTTGGCAAATTTAATGACAGCAGAAATGCTTTGTATATCTCGCTTATCAAGCACATTTGAAACTGGAAACCGATGGACAATTTTCTGCAGATGTTCGTTTTAAAGCCAGAAATTTAAAAGAAAATTTACTGAGATTTCAAATTATTATAACCAACCAGATTTAGTTACGAATTTTTGAAATTTGGACTTCTTTATCTAAATACTTGCAAAGTTCAGGAATTGATTCTTTAAAACATAATGATTTAGTAAAGCATTTTAAAAATAAAGTAATATTTTTTTACGCAATTTGGAGCGAGTAAAGTCTGCAACAGACAATTTCGTGACAAAAATGAACTTAATAATGAAAGAAAAAGGTATTGACGCCAATGTTGAAGGGGTGTCGGTTAAACGCCAAATGAAAGAAAAAAGATCGGACGAATCAGGTTTCGATTCTGACGAAAGTTGAGCGTAATTGATAAATACAGAATTAATACTTAGAGATCAACTATCGAATTTTTGCAATACCTAGATTTTAAAAATTTCACGACAAAGTTAACGAAAGGAACACTACCAGTGAATGCTTTTGGTCAGCTCTGCAAACTGTTGATAAAAATAAACGAAGAAGCTACCGCGGAACGTTTGAGAAAAGAATCGATTTGATCCGCTTTGCAGAAAACTGGCCAAATCTGAAAAATGACTTGAGTTAAATTGAAGCTAAAGACAATGATGACGAAGAATTTCCGGACAATTCTGAAAGCGAAGACGAAGTCGATGAAGAACAAGACGATGAAATTCGTTTTCAAAAATTTACCAATTTTTGTGGCAGTTGCGTAATTTGCTGCCTTTCAGTTTTAAGAACGAGTACAGTTAATATACAATAGTTGATTATCGGTTTGGCATATAAATATCTGGGTAATGCCGGTACATCACCCAAGTGGCCTGTGAACGCTGTTTTTCAAAACTGGAAATTTTCCAAATCACAAACTACTTTACGTCAGGAACTTTTATCCAGCTTTATGCTCATGGCGGTTAAAAAAGAAATCCTTCATAATCTCAATGTTAAAGAGATAATCGACTGCGTTGCAGAAAATTCCAAATTAATAAAAAAAAATATTGCTACTTTAAATTTATATTACGTATGTATCTTTTTGAAAAAAATGTTCCTGGTGTTCTCAGTAATATAAAAATATACTTTATCAAAAAAAAGTGAATTTAATTTATGTGTGTATTGGGGGGGGAGGTGAAGACAAAACTCTTATGGCGCCGAATCACTCCAAATTCCCGGTAATAATTTTAGCGCCCATCCGTCCCTGTTCGGGAGGCTCAATTCTCCACTACTTTTAGAAACATTTTACATGTAGTCCAATCATTATATATTTTTTTTGTAATTGATGTTAACATATATCTGACTGCATAATGACTTCCGGGATAACCTGTAGATTACTAAAATCAAAAATTCAACCAATTTTTTTTTCAGGTAATTTTTTTAAACAATATTTTTTTTAAAAAAAGAGCCTTTTTGTTTCTTTTTAATATAACAAAAAGTACTGGCTATATCACTTTACTCATAAAAAACCGTTTGAAGAGAATTTAAAAACATACAAAATGGTTTTTGAAAAATCCCTATCCGAACATTTTTTACCGATTAAAGCCGGAAAAGGCTAAAAACAGATATTTTTTCAAAATGTTTTTGGAAAATTATAGTCAATAACATATAGGTACTTTGAGCTGCCGAAAGATGGAAATTTTCGCATTAATAGTTTTTAATTCAATCTCGCTATAAACAAATTATAGCCCTTATCTTGGAAGTTCCGTGAATATTAAACAAATTGTCCGATTTAATTTTAAAAAAGCTTTTTAAAGTTGAGATGTAAAGCTACAAATTGTATATTTCAATTTTCATATTTGTTTGGAGAAATTTTTTTGCTTTTGAACCTACCATTTGTTTTGTTAAAAATATTGTTTAATTTTTCCACATACAATGTCAAATAAGTTTTGTTTCTAGGATATTAGGTAGCTTTTGTTTTATGCCCCACCGTGATTTAAAGTAAGTAACAAAGTTTTAATAAATTCCCAGAAAAAATATCCTCCATGGTTTTTATATGTTTAAAATGAGAATTTAATATGCTTATTTTTGATTAAAATACACAGGGTGTTCCATTGAAAAACAATAAGTTTAGAACCGATAACTTTTTTATCTAACCCCGTATAATTATTCTAAAAACGGAAGATTATCCAACAATCATTAGAAAGAAACTTAAAAAAAAAATTCTTTGTATCTATTTTAACTTTTGAGAACTATGAGAACAACTCCCCAACCCCCAGCCCCCCGAAGTGCTAAACCCCCGCCACTCCCATCTACATACAGGGGGGGAAATAAAGGCGGGTACTTATAGGCTCAAAAAGGGGTTTTAAAATCCCCAAATTTAGAACACCGAAGGACTCCCCAAATGGGAAATAGAGGAGGACCAAGAGGGTAGGCCCCATTGTTTGAGATGCCCTCAGACAGGATAACCCCTCGTTTCATCTTCAATAAACACTTTCGTATTGTCATACCAGATAGGAGGACGGGGGAGGCCCCCAATCAAAGCCGTTTATATCTGGTATACAGATGGCTCCAAGACCAACAAGGGGGGTAGGAGCTGGCATCGGAGATAAGCCTAAAAAAAGGTAATCTTAAGTCGGGGGCAGCACGCCAGGGTTTTTCCCCAATGGAAACCCCGCAATAGTGCATTGCGCCATGAGGATTAAAGAAAAAGGGGGAAAGGGGAAAAATCGTCTTTTCTCAGATAGCCAAGGGGCCCCCCAAGGCCATTAGTTCCCCAAAAGTTAATTCCAAACTAGTTGGGGACTGTATACGGCCCTGGAAAAAGTCGGTTTTGGAAAAAAAACTTGGGGGAGCCGGGGACCGGGCCCCGAGGGCCATCCAGGCAACGAAGAGGCCGACGACCTAGCCAAAAAAGGATCAGCCGCGGAAATGATGGGCCCCCGGGCCATTCTGCGGTATCTCGGGGTCTCTTCAAAGCATCTATTAAGAATTGGGTAGACAGACAGTTTAAAGGGGTGGGGGGACAAACACCGGGACAACGACAGGCAAAGCAGTTCATTAAGACCCGCTCGGCCAAGTTTACATCGGCCCACGGCCACAGCCGTAAGGTCGGAAAACCCCGGAAAAGGCAACTAACAGGACATTGTAAACTAAACAAGCACCTGGAAAGAATAAATCTGGTGGAGGATAGCCTGTGGGGTTCTGCCAGGAGGCTGAAAAAACAGCCTTACATGTGTGGTGCCATTGCGAAGCACTATGCAACCCAGGTTTACTGGGGGTTGGGGGGAAGCCAAAAGGGGGAAGTTATATGGAGGGGCCCAGTGTCGAGACTCTGGAGTCTAGTTAAAAAGGGGGGGGTTTGGAAAAGGGGACTCTAAAGAACGATAGGGGAAACCACAATAAACCGGGGGAAGGTTGCAGTGGGGGGAGGTAAATTTTTCGCCATCTCCGCTCAATTAACTAATCTAATCTAATCTATTTTAACTAAGAAAATATAGGGTCTTTCCCAAAAATTTTTTTTTCCCCTTTCTTTTAAACAAAAAAAATTTTTTTTAAATTTTTTTATTTTAAAATTTTTTAATTTGACCCAAAAAGAGCGAAGACGCCTATATTATTTTTTTGGGTAAAACAAACAATTACGGAAATACCCCAAAAAAAGTATCGAAAACGGGACACCCCGTAGAAGTAAAAATTAAAGCGTCTGTATTCCTCAAACATCTTAAGCCGCGTTTACAAAAGTCTTTTTCCCCTAAGTTTTCCACAAGTTAGGCAATTTGTTGCTTTTTCTACAAAATACAGCAACTTTTTCTGTCTTCCCCTTGTGGAGGACAAATTTTTTCCCCTAAAATTTTGTTTCCCCGGGTGTCGTCCGTTTACAACCAAAGTCTTCAACCAAGTTTTCCACAAGTTGCGGCAATTTGTTGCTTTTTTACAAAATAAGCAACTTTTTCTGTCTTCCACTTTTTGGAGAGACAAATCTTTCACTTAATTTTAATTTCCCGCGGAGTGTCGGTAAAGATCAAAGAAAGTTGACAACTAAAAGTGGAAGATTTGTTGCTGCGCGCTTTGCACAAGCCACTTGTAGAAAACTACTACCTAAACCTTTCGCGCCAACTCTTTGGCAACAAGTTTTTCACTTGTTTCTCTAAATTTAAGAAGAGCAACTTTTAGTTTTCTACAAAAAATCTTCCACTTGTTGCTCTAATTTGAGAAGTGCAACTTTTAGTTGACAACTTTTAGTTTTCTACAAACAATCTTTTGTCAACTTTAGGTTGTCAGCTTTGGTGTAAACGCGCCTTAAAAATATCAAAAAAAGTTGACAACTAAAAGTGGAAGATTTGTTGCTGCACGCTTTGCACAAGCAACTTGTAGAAACCTAGTGGAGAACTGGAGAACTACTGCCTTCGCGCTAATTCTTTGGCAACAAGTTTTTTACTTGTTTCTCTAAATGTGAGAAAAGCAACTTTTAGTTTTCTACAAAAAAAATTCCACTTGTTGCTCTAATTTAAGAAAAGCAACTTTTAGTTGACAACTTTTAGTTTTCTACAAACAATTTTTTGTAAACTTTGGTGTAAACGCGCCTTTAGGTTGTTACTTATCATTCTAAAGAGCATACAAATCAAAGTGTCTTGTTTTTTTTTTAAGATGAAAAATGCCACCTTTTGAGTATTTACCTCTTATAATAAAATATCGAAAACAATTTCAAGGATAGATAATTAAACATACAAAAGGCAGTAATTGAACCTTGAACTTAAAATTAAATTTAACTTGTTGTTTAAAAGATGCAGGTTATTAAGTATTCACAGAAAGCTGTTGTCCTTAACGCTACTTTACATATTTTATTGAACTATTTAAAAATCATTAAGATTCCTATTCACCCGCCAGTTGTTTTAATTTACTAAGTATTTATAATTTTTTTTAAATTTAATGTGGCAAAATGTATTCCACTGAAGTCTTTACTTAAAATAGGACTTATTTAAACGACAACAACTTTTTTTTTTGACAAATGGTCGTACCCACGGATTAGTATTTTGAAATATGATGTTATCAAAAATGATTGTAAAAACAACCAATTTTCAATTGACTTTACTTTTACCTTGATAAAAATAAAAAACGGGACAGTTGCTTTCCAAAAATATATAACGCAATCTTTCTCAAATTTAAAATTTTATGTAATACAACAATGTTTCAAAAAACAAATCTTAAAATCCTTTTCATCAGACAAGCAACAACCGCTCCCCAAATTTTAAATTTTGGGAACATATCTACTTTCCAGGGTTCCCACCCATAATTCTTAACCCCTAGATCTCTTCCTTACTTCCCCCCCGAACTTTACCAAGCATCAGTTACTGCTCCTCTTGGTCTCTCTGACCATGGTTTGGTCACCGTATCATACCTAACACATTCTGAGGCAAACCTGGGCCCCCTTCCGACTGGGATGGTTTTAGAGATTTTCTTTGCCAACTACCCTTGGAATCCCACCTGCTTCTCTACTCACGATCCTTTCAAAATATGTAAACAAATTACCAAAACAATTCAACTAGGCATTGAGATCTTTATTCCCCACACAAAAAAGAATTTCATAACTTCAATTTACAAACCGTGGTTTTCTAAATCCTGTGACAAAGCCCACAAAAAGTTTCTCCAAAACCCTTGTCCCGAAAATCGACAGGCTAGCATCGAAGCAAGAAATCAATATAATCAAACCATCTTGAAGCAAAAGACCGTTTTAACAATTGGATAAAAGATAAACTTCTCTCTTGCTCGAATGGCAGTAAAGCCTTCTGGTCCTTTGCCAAAAATATTAGTCAAAACTTCCGCACAAATTCTTTTCCACCCATAATCTCTGCAGATGGAATTGTTTCCACCTCTAAAGGAAAAGCCGAACTATTTGCCAAACAATTTGCTGCCAATTCTACGGTTGGTTCTCGTATTGATCTTCCTCTTTCAACAGTTGCCCCTGTTTCTCATAAAATGTTCGATATTATTTTTAAAGTCAAACAAACCAAGCGTATTCTTCCTTCTCTTAATACTAAAAAATCGTCGAGGCTAGATGGCATACCAGCAATCGCCTTAAAAAATGTGCTCCCGAGCTTTCACCCATCCTAACTCGCCTCTTTCGAATCTCTTACGACACGGGCATTTTCCCGGAGAGTTGGAAAGCTGCACTTGTGCAACCTGTCCCCAAAAAAGGATCCAAAACACTCCCTTCTAACTATAGACCTATCTCTTTTTTCTATTATCTGCAAAGTAATGGAAAAATTTATCAATTCCTAAATCTTAAAGTATCTGGAAAAACTGAAGATCTTGCGTGATAGACAGTATGAATTCCGTCACAGACGATCCACAGCTGATCTTCTTTCCTTTGTCTCACACAACTTTAACAAGTCCCTTGAGTTTCTTAGTTTCGATCAGGTCTGGCATGACAGGCTTCTTAACAAACTTCCTTCTTACGGTCTTCCACCTAAGCTTTGCTCTTGGCTCTCCAGTTTCCTTTCAAATCGACGTATATCGACGTGAATGGTCATTCTTCCAGCTTCTACCAAATTAACACGTCCGAGAATTTTTCTAAAAAATTACTTGTTTTTAATTTATTGAATTTATTCCAAGAAACTCACATTGCAAATTAAAATTTAAAGCCCTTTCTTCGTCATAAAATTGTTAAAATAATGGAAACATCGCCATATGTACAATACTGACTAACGATCTTCATGAACAAACACCAGATGTTTTTGATTGAATTTATGTTTTAATGAAATAAAAAAAGCTGGTTAATTACGTTAATTTAAACACTTTAAGTGAAATGATTTACAAGTCCGACAAAACAAAATTATTATTAGGATAATAAATTGATATTATTTGTGGAAATTTGTTAGATATTTTTATTTTTATTTCTGGTAAATGGCTGAAATTCATTGGGATGTTTTAAGACATTGACGAGGGATTAAAATGTAATTTAAGTTCATTTTAGGTTATAAAGCTGGTAACACAACACCAAAATTGCTAACGCGAAACTATCTAGGAATCTAAATTGATGAAAACTGGATGTTTTTTATTGAATTTATATTTAAATAAAATAAAAAAAAATAATAACATCTATTTTAGCAAGTTAAGTAACATGATTTTAAAAGTCAAAGCCTTCGTACTAACTTACCCTGGGTGTTTTGAGAGAAATCAGGTGTAGGGATGGTGGAAACAGGTTTTTTAAAGAACAGGTACAACCTGTTCCAGTTCATAGAAATACCTGTTTGGAAAAACTGCTCAGTTTCAAACAGTTCCGGAACCGTACTTGCTTCGAGCTTCACCCGTTTCGTTACATTTCGATTAGGGTGAAAACTGCTTCAGCTCCAAATCGTTCCGGAAAAATGCTTGCTTCGCGCTTCTTTATGCATCCACTGTTTGCTGCCGCCACAAACAAAAAAAACAGTTGGCAGCTGAAGCAGGAAAAAACGAACAAGAACGACGCTTATGATGCTGTCTTTTCAGTCACTACATTGGCTGAAAGAGAATCGGAATGATTATCGGAACATGAAAACTTATTGAACTATATTTGTTTCGACCTGTTCCGGAAAGAATAGATCCTGTTCTAAAGCGCCATCGCTAATAAGAGGTAGTCATTAGGACGGACATGGCTAATTCTTTGGAGCAAAAGCCGTGGAAATACCCATTAAAGAACGACAAGTCCCCTACAGGTCATTGTTGGGCAAGAACAACAAGCTTATAAGAGCGGAGCCAACGTCTTCCCTTTAGAAAAAATCCGAGATGCTAAGACTTGTGGGACCCCAACAATATTTTAGGCAGGATCTAAACTAAATAACTCTCGAGGCTCGAGGAATCCAAGCCTTTTTCAAAACTGCCGTGTCTCAGTCTAATATTAATTGAAAATCCTCTAAAATAAATATCTGCAATACCCTGCGCAATTTTTTCTTAATCAGGCTCGTAAGACTGGCTTGAGAAACTGAATATTAAAGTAAAGGTTCTACTTTTAACAAAACTAAATGCGATTAGTTGTGGAAAAAAGGAGAGTGTTGATGTAAAGAAGAAACAGAGTTGATTCCAGTACTGAGCATTGGGTACTCCAGTATTAATATAATAAAAGCTAAAAGAGACACTATTTGCAATTATAGAAATACGTCTATTTAAAGGAAACCGAAGCGCCAAACATAAAGGTAAGTTGAAAGGAAGTTTGTTAATGAGCGCATTATGCCAGATATGGTCAAAACCCATAAATATACCAAAAACAACGATCTGGGACTTGCTAAGAAACCTAAGGGCCTTGTTGCAGTTATGTAAAACATATAAGAAAAGATCTGCTGTGGATATTTTGTGACAGAATTCGTACTGACCGTCATAAATAAGGGTTTTTCCAAAAATTTTTGGGAAATTAAAAAAATAATTTTGAAAATTTTAAATTTCCCTTGCCAAATTTAACTTAATAATAAAAAAATTTATAAATTTAAGGGAACCCAAAAAACCCCGAGCATCAGACGTTATATCCCTTTATCAGCTAATAAAGTAAACACACTACGCTAATAGACGCATTCCAAAAATAAGTTTTTAAACCATCTCGATGAAGGGAAGAATCTACGGTTATTAATGTGACAGATGAAAGAATTACATCATCAAAATCTCCAAATCTTAGCCTCTTTTTTAGTCTATCCATTTTAAAAACAAATATTTGCTCAAAAACACAGCTCGACTTTTCAAAACACAATTTACCTAAAAGTTAGGTTTTAGGTTAGTTTTACAAAGCACGCATGTTCTCCTTCCTTAAATTTGGAATGGAACGTTGCCATAGCATTTTATTGTGTGAGATATTTTACTTTTATTTAAGAAAAAAAAATATAAATATAGTAAAAAAAATTGTTATAGGTAAAACTCATAATTTGACATGATTTTATTACAAAACTTAAGTGTTTTATGATAAAACTTGTTTATTAATGTTCTACAGGCGGCAACAGTGTAGAAGCAATAACACAACGTAACTTTAATTTTAATAAGGTTGATCAATGTCAATTAATAACGTTGTCGCTTCAATAACACTAAAATCTTGGACTTCCATTGTCTTTATGTGTTAATTGATACACAACGTTTCGGTTAGGGATGTATCTCCAACCGTTTTTTGACGTTGTCGCTTATTTCGGTGCTACTGCGCATGCTTTTTATAACAGATAAGGTATTGCTGTTCAAATAGGTGGCTTAAAATCTCCCTGATAAGTTGGAACTGCCAATACTTAATTTTGCTTTTCTTTTCATTTTTCTGATCATAATTCCATGGAAAACTATACAAAAACATGAATCCATTATTTTTTTCGTCAATCTGTAAGTATTCGGAATGGATGTTTCAAAAACACAATAGTTTATCATAACTTCCAATCAAACATCGAATTTTATTTGGATCTATCATACTTTTTCAACAGGGTGGCTTTTTATTTAAAAGTAGAAATAATTTATTACTTGAAAATTAGGGTTGGGTGAACGTTTTGATATTTTCACTTCCAGTCAAAAAAAAAAAAATGGTGCAGTGTGCACCCAATAAAAGTAAAATTAAATTTAAAAACAATAGTTAAAGAATGTAGTAAACTGTAAAGGACATAAAAAATGTAACGAAACACATGCTAGCCAAGCCATAGAGTTTTATCAGTAGACCGGAAACAGTGGCTTAAAAAACATGATACCACCCTAACTCATATCCTGTCAGTGCTGTAGATAATAAGTTTGGAATTTAAAAATAGGTAAATCTAAACATACCAATATTTTTTACCGTAGCCCAGGTCAAGAAAGCCGTACATTAAAATGTGGTACTTTTATAAATAGGATTAAGAAAAACGTCTCGAATACCTGGTGGCTTTTAATGGCTATAAAAGAACTACAAAAAAGATATGGAATAGCTAGCTACCTGCTGTTGTAACCGAAGTTAATGACCCTTTTTAAAGCATCAAAGGTGTTTTATTAGTAGACGAACATACCTACACACATTTATTAAAAGGGGGTTTTTTTGAGTAAAGTAGTAATTTGTTTTCCTGATCCCAGCAGTTTTTTCATATGTTTATCCAAATATAAACAAGAAGAATGATAAAAAATAAATCACCATAAATCTGTTTTCCTTTATATACTCCGTCGTGGTGTTGCCAGTCCCCGTAAATGGGAAAAAAAATAGGGAATGAAAAAGTCTATTTCTGGATGAGGGAAATAAGTAAAATTACTCGCAAATCAGCAATTATAATCTAAAAATATCGCATAGGTGTGGATGAAGTAAACATCGAAGCCCAAATTTAAAATATTATAGTATTGTCGGTTTAGGAAAGCAAAAAAGTAATTAGTTATTCTTGCTAATTTATGGGTATCCTATTGGACGTTATGAAAAAAAAAATACAATACATACCGTCTGCACAAAAAACTTGTCGTTACTCTAGTATCTATATCATGAAGAATTGGATAGTTAATGTCATTTCTATACTGATAGAGAAAGGTATACATATATACAACACATTTTTATTAATTTTAAGCTTACATGTGTGGCTAAATCGGTTACTCAAAAACATAATTCAGTTTAATTATATGTTAAAAGACTTTCGATTTCCCAGTTCGCCACTTCTTGAATATACAGACGGGCCCTAATTGTCCTGCAATAGCCTAGAGATGTCTTATTATCATATTCGATGGCACCCCATACCATTACACCTGCACTATTTTTTAATGTAATCTACACTAGTAAATCTTATAAAAATTTATTAAATTTAACAAAAGTACGAATTAAATAACAATTCTTTAAAACAAACAAATTTCAGGTTTTTTTTTATCTATTTGCTAAATATTAAAAAAATACAATTACTTTTTTTTGTAAAAATTAATTTTAAATTTCATAGAAATAGCAGTGAAAAAAAGTAAGACAATATTAACTATCTTTTAGATGATTTCCGAAATTTTGTGTATTTCTTGGATTATTTAAAGAAATAAGGTTTACATTTAGGTCGGTTTGGTCTTGCAAGCCAAAGGAAGGTCTTGGTCTTGGTCTTGTGCACCCGGTCTTGGTTTTTGGTCTTGGTCTTTAAAGAGTTTTGCTGGTCTTGCTTTTTTTGTTAATAATTTAATTTAAGCAATCTTAATAAAATATATATTTTTAATACTTAAATAAAAATAAAGATGGTTATTTTTTTTCTTATTTAAAATTTTACAATTTTTAAAATTTTAAAACCTTTCATTTAAATTATTTGATTGAAAAGCATATTTTATTTATGATGGGTTTATTTATTAAGCCCAGGACGTTTAACTTTTCCCTAATAGACTATTATATTTGTGCCGCCCTATTTCCAATTTTTTTTAATGTAACCCTACACAAAGTAAATCTTAAAAAAATTTATTAAATTTAACAAAAGTAAAACAGAAAATAAATACTTCTAAAAACAAACAAATTTCAGTTTTTTTTATCTTTTTAAAAATAAAAAAATACAATTACATTTTGTAAATTGGTGCTCCATAATATTGCCCCCCTAGGCTTCAGCCTACTCACCCCTTTTAAATCACCCTTTATAAACGCTCTATTTTGGTTAAATTAATGCACAACCTTCTTTTATACATTTAAATGGCATATTGGGAAAAATTTTAGGAATAAGAATTATATAAATTTTCTTTGAAAAGCAGATAAAATTAAAAAATTGTTTCTGTGTGAAAAAAAAAAAAAAAAGACTTAACAAAAGAACAAAGAAACTTGAAGAAAAAGATACAAGGGGGGGTCAATAGTGTGACAAAAACTCAAAAATCTTCTCGTCATTTAGTAAAAAAATAAACATACAAAATAAGAAAAGGGCAAATTATTAAAAATTTTTTCCATTTCAGAATTTTCGAGAATGCACTGCCACTCAAAAAATTTCTTATTTCAGCTTTTCCCCCCCAAAATAAAAAAAAGTGGCAAAATATCAATTTTGGAAAAATCGCCACCCAGTATATTGTGCTGAAAATTGTTGTTATATAGGAACAATGTCGACGTAGATGATTTTTAAATATTATTTTGGTTTTTTCTTTCGTTTAAAACCCAAAGTGATTTTTCAATCCTTTTTTATAAAAAGTTTTTTTCTTTATCACATGGCAAATATATTTTTTTTAATCCATTCTTTGACATTATCTTAATTTTAAAAAGCAATGTAATGGTGCTACTTGTTACAATTGGAAACAAAAATAATGTATTTCTGGATTTTGGAGATTTTTGAGTGGCTTCACTTGATAGCTAATTAAAAAAACATTAAAAATATTAAAGTAATTTTCAGCTTCCATAACTTTTTTTACCCCCAGTTTTTTTGTCGTAAACGATTTCGGAGATGTCATGCTTTGTCAACCTTTAAAACACCATCTCATTTTTTTGAAACATGTTATTAAATTTACTCGTTATCGTTGTTAAAGAGCTATGAACTAAAGAACAAAGTAAGCGATTTAATTTTTTTTTTTTATTTAAAAACTTTTATTTTAAATAATCGCCTTATTTGGCAATTCTTGACACAGTTATTGTCATGTCTGTTTGAAATACCTCTGTATTTTGAATATAACAATAGAATATTACAATATAAAAAAAAAAATTTCAGAAGTGCAAAAAGTCTTGCGGGCCGGGCTTGGGCTTGCGTAGTCTTGCACACCTCGGTCTTGGTCTTGGTCTTGGTCTTCTTTTCCCCGGTCTTGGTCTTGGTCTTGCAAGCAAAAAAAGGGGGTCTTGGTCTTGGTCTTGGTCTCGCTGCGGGGCCAAGGGGCCAAACCCCAAAAACCAAACCGGTCTCGCTCATCACTATGCACTATGATGAATATTTCTTTTCATATAAAACTGCGGATGACGTTTTTCTCAAAGTTGCCTTCTTAGATCTATCTCTGCACCATTGCAGTCGATTGTGTCGGTGTTCAGAAACCAATGGCAACAACCAATGGGAACGATAACAAACAAGCCCAAAGCTTTTTAATCGCTGTTACTATTAATAGCGTCAAGGAAATCATTTAATTCCATCTGCATTAGTGACGATATCAAAAAGAAAAACGGAACACAATTTGAAAAATCTTCATTTCTGTCAAAGTTAGATTTATTAAATTACCCGATAGCTTTGCATCTGTAATGAAAATTAATTTTAAATAATATGTCTAGGTTTTTTTGAGAATTGGTCCAAAACTGTGGTTCTCAATCTTTTGTTAAGTGAGGACCAATAAAATAAATATTTAATTGTCCACCAAGAGTTATTCAAATCAAAACAAAATTTTAAATATTTTTAAAAATAATAAAAGCAAATATTCGAAACAAATATAAAACTATAGTACTACTAAAACTTAACAAATACTTAGGCTCCTTAGGCTTCTCTCTTGGCAACACTTGTGTCGATTTAATAGAGATCGAACGCAGTAAGAACAACACCGATACGTCACGGTCTCATATGACAAACCAGTATAAAACCGTGACGTATCGGTTTTATTCTAACAGCGTTCGATCTCTACTAGATATCTCGAAGCCATTCTCCACATATTAAAATATAAAATTTAATTTTTTTATTAATATATTTTAAAACTTACATTGTCACTTTAACGAAAAAGAAAACTGTATTTTTGCAAATACTGCCAATTTGTTATTTAATCACTTCTTTCCGGCCTTCTTTAAGTTGCTCTGGCGAATTTTACATTTAAAAAAACGTGACGTGACGTTATTAAATTAAGGCATTATTGGGGGTAGTTAAAGATAGTAGTATCACTGTTTTGTCTAAAACTGCCATGCAATGCAGCAATTACCTGTTTTGGTATTTGAATATCGATGAGGGTGCTGAAGGAAAGTAGAATAAATATATTTAAATGTGACAGCTAGCTAGTATTTAGGCCTAACACGAATTTTCTGAAGGGTTTTTTTTCATAAGCATGGCATTCTGGAAAGTAATCACCAAAAACTCTCTCTTGAGGATCTGCAGTTGACTGTGGTGGACACCTTTACAGCATTTTCATTATCCATCAGCTTTATGTGGATTTTTTCTATCCATTGCTCGATTTTACATGCAATAGAATTGACATTGCCAATTAGCTTTTTATTTCCAGAATATTATGGATACAAATTTAACTTGTATGTAAATGTAAAATATCTTTTACAGATAGGCTAGCATCCCAAATTGCGTGTTACAAAATTATTTTAAAAATCATTAATATTTCTCTTGATCAGAAATAATTGTAATCAAAGATAATACTACTACGAATAGATGGTTCATTTAAATGGGGCGTTTTGAATCAGTTCGGAGATATCAATGCTTCCGTAAATGCGAATAAGATTAAGTCGGTAACCTGCCCCAGCGAATCAGGTACGAAACCATGTCGACATTGTCAATGTCTGTCGCTTGTACCTTATTCAACACGAAGTAGCGAAAGCGGGCAGCTAAACGAATTGTTATTTTCAAGTGCGTTTCATCACGCCAATAATAAAGGCCTGCGGCAACACATTTAACTTTCGTTCAAGGATAGCGGAAAATCTCTCGATGGACATCGGCTGCGTTAGCCAAAGTCCATTAGGGGTATCAAAAATATAGCATTGAATGGATCATCTTATCCGTAGTAGTATTATCTTTATTGTAATGCAATCGTCCGACCCAACATGCTTTTGAAGTCCAACGAATTTCGGTATAAAATAAAAACTGTACGTACTCAGAGTCAGGGTCGAACTTAGGACCTTTGGGGCCCCGGGCAAACCCCCAGTAACGTTTATATTATTATAACAATATAATACATCTTGCATATAAAACATTTAAATTGAATTAAGTGATTCAAAAAATTGGAACATAGTAACATGTTATAGAATATTTTTTTCTACGAAAAGATCATTACAAACAACCCCCTAATTCCCCTCCTAATTAAAATTGATCTTTACCCTTCTGCGATTCTTTTTATATATGTATTATTATTATATCCTAGAAGTTTGGCCAATTTAAAACGCTTAATTTAAAAAAAAAATGGAGCTTAAAGTGAAAAACGATTTGCCGCAATTTTGTAAAAATTACCATTTTCTTCAAAATAACTTCAACAATACTGGAGATACGAAAAAGATGCTAAAGTACCGACTTGTAGCTTTTGTGATTACAAAGATTTTTTGTTTCTTAGATTTTTCTGTACAAAAATTATTTGGCAAGATATGACCGTTTAAAGCCTCTATTTACGAGCGAGCACCACCTTATTCGAGCCCTTTAAACTCATCCCATTTTAAAACTGAGTGATTTAAAAGGATTTAATTCACATAGCCTTAAAAGGCTTAAACAATCCTACAAAATTATTTTTGAAAACTTTTCTATCATTAAAACTAAAGGAGCTGTGTTTAAAAAACCAATATTTTTTTTTTAGAAAAATTCAAACCCACTTGGCATAATCTCTAATATTCTATATAACTGGTATGCTTTATACTTATACCGGTATAATTTTCGTATGTAATTCTATTTGTTTTCTATTTATATTTATTATATTGGTTTATAAGAATTGCACTGTTGTAAGAGGTGGTTTTTAAGGATTAATAATTTGCCAAATAATAAAATTGGTAATATTTCAGGCAGTTATATTTTTAATTAATAAATCTGTCAAGCTGTTAATTTTTTTGGGGTAAATCTTTTTTTAAATTAAACTTTAATAGTGTTTGATATATGAGGATCGAAAAGTTGCAAAATTAAATTAATTAATTTTAAGCAGCAGCATTCTAAAATTAAATCACTATGATAAAATAATAATTTTTTAGGGTAATTTTTTTTTCACATTTAGCTTTAACAAGGGTTTATTTTTAAGGGTTGAAATATTTTGAAATTGTATTTCAAAGCACATAACAACCATTATTCAACTAATCCAAACTAACTTTTACCTATCTTAAATTTAAAATGTTATTTTATTTTATAAGTTTTGACAATTAAGGGTAGTTTAAAATTTTTATGCAAAACATGCAGGAGAAAAAATTGGGAGGTTTTGCCATTTTTTTTATCTTTATTTCCGGGACTATAATTATGTATCATCAATTCTTTGTAAATCTTAGGAGGGGTGGTTATTTAAGGGTTAAGTTATTTTAGTTAAATATTTATTATACCTTAAACTGTTAAAAAAAAATTATATAAGCGTCATTAAATAATTTTAAGATATTTTTCTTTTGTTGTAATTTCGTTACTAAGGGTGACTTTTAAGGGTTGAAACATTACAAATATAATGTAAAATATACCTTACAACATAAAAATATATTCATTTTACATATTTAGCTATGATTTTTTTACATAATGTCTATTTCAAGGTTTTTTAATTTTTTTTTAGAAAGGGGGGTTGGTTTTTTTTCCCCCCAAAAATAGGAAGCACACCTTAAGCATATAAAATTTTTTTTTGGGGGTACCCAATAGCAACTTAATTTAAATTTTTTTAAAAAAAATTAAAACTGTACAAAAAAACCCCGGAAGGTCAAACCCCTTTTTTTCCCACACACTGTCTAATTACAGTTTTAAAAAATTATTTTTTGAGGAACAAAAAAAAAAAAGTTTCCCCTTTATTTCTTGGATATTTTTGGAATATATTCCTTTTTTCGTTAAACCTTTAAACTTTTTCGTAAAATTTTTTTTTTCCCCCCTACGGTACCCCGGGCCCCCCCCTTCGGGGGCCCCCCTTTTTGCTGGGGCTCCGGGCTTTCCCCCCGTGCGCCCATAGGGGTGGCCCCCTGCTCAGGTCAGTCCGAAAAATTTTTTTAAAATTTACCAATTTCTATATTTTTTAGATGAATCTTTGGTTTTTCCCCCCTTTTTTTTTGTCGTGCCCCCACTTTAACTCGGACCCCCGGGGGGCAAAACCCGGGTTTTTGGGGCCACTGGTCTAAAACTTCATCCACGCTTACCAATATTTCTCGATGTTTTATCTTTTGGGCCAACCCTTAAAGCGTTCCCCACCAGTAAAAATTTGTGTAATCTTTTTTTTTTAAATTTTTTAGTTTTTTTTTTAAAAAAAAACCCTTTTGAAAATACGGGAAAATTCCCGGGTTTTACCCCAAATTTCCCAAAGTTTTCGTAAGTTTTTTTTAGTTAATTAAAATTTTAAACTTTTAAAACTATATTTTCTTTTACTTTTTAGAATAAATTTGCTCATCCATTTACATTTAATAAAATTTTTACAATTTTACAGGATGAAAAAAAAATATTTTTCTTAATACGACATAAACATTTTTTAAAAAAGTTCAGTAAAAAAAAAGGGTAAAAAACCAAAACCCTAAAAATTTTTGAAAGTGTCTGACTGTTTTAAAAAATTTTTTAAGGATAAAAGGGGTTTTTTTTACATCTCACATGCATGGCAAAAAATTTGCCTTTTTTCCCAATACTGCAATCAGGGTGTCCCAAATTCACATATCTTGGGATCTGGGGAAAATAAAAGGGGAAAGGTTCCGGTCAAATGGAAGGGAAAATTAAAAGTTAAAAAAAAATTTTAAAAACTGGGGGAAAAAATTTGAGGATATCATGGAATTTTATATTTTAAAACCACCAAATTTTTTTAAAAAATTTCAGGTTTTTTGAGATTACCGTTTTGCATAAATGAAAAACATAATTTCATAGGGGAAAACGTTTATTAAAAAAAAAAATATTACCCCCAAAAAAGCAAATTTCTATATCATGCTGAATCTTTAAAAAAATTTTTGTAATGTGTATGACCTCCGTGGACCTCGAAAACTTCATGAAGGCGTCTTGGCATGCTGAGAATCAAATTGCCCCGCTGGTCTTGGGGTAGGTTCCCCAAATTTGAGGAAGTATTCCTTTGGGGCCCCCTCTGTTATTAGGCGGGGGTTGGTGGTTATCCAAAGCTCTTTGAAGCATATCCCATGCATGTTCAATTGGGTTCAGATCTGGTGAAAGTGCGGGGGGCCTGAGATGGGTGATGCCTAAATTCTGCAGTGTAGTTCGGACCCAAAGTGCGATGGGGGGGCGCATTATCGCCCCAAAAAAAGAAATTTCCCCCCATTGCTTCACCAATTGGTTCACGATACCTCTAATGATGTCACGAGCATAAAGCGCCCCCGTATAATTTTTTTTCAAACAACAGATGCGTACGACGTCCTAGAGCGATTCCCCCCCAGACCATAACTGTGCCCCTCTAAAAAGGGTACCCTTTTGTACATAGCTCCCCATTCTAGGTGTTTCACACTTCTCCACACTCTTATACGCCTTGAGTCATATGTAAAAAAAACAGATTCTCGGGGAAAAAAAAGGAATTCCATTCTACCCCCAATTTTTGTCGTTCACGTCCCTCTAAACGCTGTGCTCATGTCTTTGTGTAAGTGGCCACCTCGAAATGCTCTACGAGCAGATAACCCCATCTCATATAATCGATTTCTCACTGTTCTTACAGAGATAGAGACCCCTAATTGGTTTTAAGCTGACGGCGTAAATGTGTTGCAGGGAAATGGGGTTCCGTTAATACAAGGGTTATGCCTTGTTTGGGGAGACCCCCCTACGACCTGTCCGTCCTTTTTGGGGGTTGTTCCATTTCCCTGTAACATTCCAACCTACATAACATTTTTTTTTTCCCCTCCGAGCAACATCCACTTTCCCCCCCAACTTCCCCGCTCTGTTTGTTTGCGGATTTAAATGTCTTAAAGGGATTAAAAAAAAACCCCAATTTCTGTTGTTTTAATCGTAAAAAACGACTTCGAAACTAAAACGAGAGAATCTTTAAAAATTTGACCACAAAAATATTTTTTACTTGATATTGTGATAACAAAAATCTGAATTTTTTTACGGGAACAAGATTAACACTAGTTCCAACCCCAAAAATCAGAATTGTCGGTACTAATTTGAATTATGGTATTCTACCCCAATTTTTTGGGCCAGTTCCGAAGTTTTTGGAAAAAAAAAAAATTTGCGATTTTTTTTAATTTTTTTGACTCTATTTGGTAAATATAACAAAATCAATTTGTAAACCGACGTTTCGTCTTGACGCCACCAATTAATTTTTTTGAATAGGTTTTTTTTTTATTACGGTTTTAAAAATTTTAAAATTCCCAAATCCAATGATGTATCGCACTAATTTGGAAAAATTATTTTATTTTTTCCAAAAAATTCCAAAAATTTTTTTTCAACATATGATTTCAAGGGGAAATTGAATAATATAATTTTTTTTGAATAATGCAAAAATCTTTTTAAGCCTTAGAAGATTTAAAATCCAAAAAAAAAACCCGGGCCTTTTAAAAAAAAAAAAAAAAAAATTTATGTTGGCAGCTGGAGATCAAACGTCGGTCTGTAAATCAATAACATTATCGTAAAAGGAAAAAAGAAGCATGGAATGTAAAATTTTTTTTTACATTTTTTAAAAAAGTCATAAAAATAAAAAAAAATTTTGAATATTGGGGTTTTTTTAAAAATCTTTGAAATTTAAAAATTTTTTTAAAATTTTGGTTGACATTTTGGTCGCATTAAAAAAAAAATAACTTTTTTTTAAAATGCATATAATTAAACGTCTTTACTCCACAATTTAACTGGAATTTAAAATTTTTTTTTTATTACAATTAATCTATATTTAAATTAAGAACCAACCCTTCCCGGTTTCACATTATAATTGGCACGAACAGTGTGCATAAGTAATTAACTCTTTCGAAAACCGTTTAAAACTTAAACGGCGGCAATGATTACCGTTTAAAGATATAAACAAAGTTAAAAAAATAAATAAAAAAATTAAATTAAAATTTTTAAAAATTTTCTTTAAAAAGTTTGAGACTTTTCAAAATTATTGCCGTTTTAAAAGACAATAAATTAAAAAACAATCTTAGTTAAAATGGAAACCCCTCATAATATAACCAATCTATAATTTTCATTTCGATTAGAAAAAAACTGAACAAAAATATTTCCCCTTTGGGTTTAAAAAAAACAGTTATCATGGTGTTTTTTTTAATTAAAAATGAACCGATTATGGTGCGGGGTTAAAAAAAACCAAAACCTAATTCTAAAAGCATGATAGGTTTTGTCGCCAGGGGGAAAACCTGATTGTAAGTGCGGAAATTAGCCTTTTCCCCTTTCCTGGGTTATTTAAATTTAAGAAGTGACCAAAAAATGCTTTATGCTTGTTTATGATATCTTACGGCCAACAAAAAAATTTAAAACAAATTTGAAAAAATCATTAAAAAGAACCCGTTTTTTTAAAAAAAACATTATTCAATAAAACCTACCCCGACAATTTAAAAATTTTCAAAAAATTTATTTCATATCTAGTGAACACAATACATTTTTTTCCCCTTTTCAGTCTCTTTACCTCGGTTTGTTTAGGATTTCAACCCTTTTTCACAAAAAAATTCAACCCTTGTTTCAAGGGGGGTTTCCCCCCTGTAATTCTATTTTTTTTTTATATATAATAATGTGATTGCAATATTTAGGGGTTTTTCCCTAAGTTTAGTCAGTATACTAATTTATTTTTCTTTCCAGGGTTTTAATGGACGGTGGGTTTTGCTTTTTCCCCCAGCATTGGGTCCCCCTTAACATGGTTACAACACTGGAGTCCTCAACAACCCAACACAGTAATTTTAATAAACTGTCTAGTTATTTTTTTCCTGAAACCGACCTAATTTTCTACCGGAGGGCACATCCTCGTGGGCTTTTTTTCCTAATCTTCCAACCAATCCCCTTTCCCCCCCGTCTTGTTCCT
>JAHBCN010009536.1:0-34889 GCA_019359885.1 Listronotus oregonensis
GTTGTTAATGGGATTTTTTTAAATCAAAAAATACATTTTTTTTTAAATCTAAAATTATCACTTTTTTTTTTCATGTCTTGGGGAAAGTTTTCTCGTAAAGGGTGAAAACATCTGGTGATATTTTTTTTGCAAATTTTTTGGTAAAATAAAGAAAAATACAAAAGAAATAATTTTAAATTCATTGTTTTACTTTTAATTTAATTGGGATATTTTTTAAGCCCCAAAGGGGAAATCGTAAAAAAAGGCTATTTTTTTAAAAAATCAATTTTTTAAAAAATTCAAAAATTTTAAAAGGGGTAATTGGGAATTGTTTCATTCCAATAATTACCCAAAATTTAATTAAACTCAAATTATTATAATGTCATACAAAATACAAAATTTTTTTCTTAATAAATAATTTTATAATATATTAAAAATTATTCTTAAAACCTTTAAAAAGGGAGTTTTGCCCTTTTAAGGGGTGTTAAAAATTCAAGGGTTATAGGTTTTAAAATTTGGAACAGCGACCCAAAAAACATAAACTGAATTTTTTTCTAGGTCCTAAGAGCATTTTCATAAGTTTTTTATAAAAATTTTTCGGTTAAAAAAAAAACCCCTTAAAGAGTGCTCACCATTTTTTAGGGTGATGCAGAATACCGCCACTTGCCGGATTTAGGCACCGGACCCGCGTTTTAAATGGACTACATTTAAGGTTTAGAAATCACTAAACCAGCAGGCTTTCTCTGGTAATCAGGTGGGACAGGAATTGACTGTTTTTAAATGTCCTCCCTATTTGACCACGTCTGCCATTTGAAAAAAAAAAATACAATGTTATTGAAAAATAACAATAAAACCATTATAAACGCGTTAACATCTGAACAATTTTAAAGTACCAAAAAATATGAAATTTTAAAAGTAATTGACCAAATCTGCCAATACAGTTTGTCTACGTAAGTTGGCGACATGGGCAACTTTTTTATTATTAGGTTTACAAAAAAAAGTTATTCTTTATAAAAAGTTCTGCGTGATCCAAAACCTTTATGCAACCATCAGATTAAAATGTATCAGTCGTATACGAGGTTTATCAAAATATGTCTTTTTCTTCAGGGAAGAGTACCTTAATTTTTGACAATATTGAAAATTAGTATAAAGAGAAAATGACTTTTAAATAATTAACATTGTATATTTACAATAAAAAATATGTTTTTATTTTTTTAGAATTGTTTTATCAAATTTGAATTTATTAAATGTAATACATTCATGTGCAAACTTACATTATTTACAACATTATCACATAGAAAATGTGATTTTTTTTTTAATGTAAATAAACTATGTTGAATACATAAAAGTTATTTATTACCACCTTTTTATAATAATTTTCGATATTATCAAAAGTAAAGGTACTTTACCCTGGAGAAAAAAAATTGATAAACTTCGCATATGATTGGTAAATTTTGCCATCTGATGGTTGCATTTAAGGTTCTGGAACATGCAGAACTTTTTATAAGAAATACCTTTGTTTCGTAAACCTAATAAAAAGTTTTCTCATATGCCTTCAACTTACGTACACATATTTTTGGACAAGCCTCGTATACGACTAATAAATTTTGACATCTGATGGTTGCATTCAAGGTTTTGAACATGCAGAATTTTTTAAAAAGAATAACTTTTTCTCGTAAACCAATAATAAAAAGTTTCGCCAACTAAGTAGAAAACTGTTTTAATAACAGACCTGTTCCATTACTTTTAAAATTTCATATTTTTTCCCTTATATTCACGACGTTAAACCGCTAGGTCTACCATTGCTATTTTTAAATAATAGAAAAGTTTTAAAACAAATAAACGGGGTCCAATAAAGGGGTAGTCAAATTTTGATACTTGTCCCACGTGATTACCAGAAGCGACAACCACGCTGGGCTTAGTGAGTCTATTCCATGTATGGTAGGTATAGACAAGTGACTTATTTAAAAAAAAAACAGGTCTGGTCAAATACATACGGGCCCCCCCGGGCCCTGGCTCTTGGGCTATGATAACTTTTTTTTTAAACTTAAACAGTCCAATAAATCCTGCTATATTCGCGATAATCTAATGATGCTTTATTTTTTTTACATTTTAAAAAGATAATCCTAAAACCTTGTAGCCCAATCAAATAGTACATTGTAGTAAGCTTTGGCTTTTTATTTTTTATTTTTTAATTAGTCCTATTAAATTTTTTGTTGGGAGAACTTTTGACACCCCAAAAAACCACAACCTTTTTGAACTTTTTAATTTTTTTTTTTTCGATATATCTCGAAAATAATAGTCCTATGATTTTTTTTTTTTGTTTTTTTTTAAAAGGTTTTAAAAATTTCCACAATTTTTACTTAATAAATTCTCGTCTTTTTAACAGCAAGTGAGCTACACCCCTTCAAAAATTGTCTATTTTTCCCAAACATTGCAAAAAATTATATTTTTTATAACTCGCCCAAATTATTATGAAACATAAAATTGATTAGGGTTAAAAATGGTTGACTTTAAAAAGCCAATAAATTTTGTATTTATGAAAGGAAGATAAAGACTTACTTCGAAATGGGGAACATATTATCAACACATTAACAAATGCATTCAAACTTTATGAGCTTATCTGTGAAGGTAATTCTGTAAAAATCTCATACGAAATGCTATTTACCATATTTGATGGAAGTGTTTTAAATATAGTGTTTCAAATTTATTGGTTTATTAAGTTTACATTGTTAAATACGTTTTTTTGAGGGCCTGCTGACATATCATATCCGATTAGAAATTAAAAGTGGGCAAGTCAAAGGCGAAGAAAATAAAAAAAAAATTGAAAACAACAAAAAAAGCATTCAAAGTAAATTTTAATCTAAAATGGGTCATTATTGATAAACCTAAGCCTGGGTATGGCCCCACAAATGATGGAAATACTGCTAGGCGTTTTTTCTATAACTCACAAATAAGTGCAGAAATCACAGGAGTAAATTGTGAATTAAGTGAAAATGTTTGTTTAATTTTCAAAAATCATAGCATCTGGAATGATTGGGGACTATATCCCATACAGTTCTTAAAATTGATATAATTCAATTTTTTGACTTACCAGTTGGTCAGCTTTTTTTCGAGGAAGCTTTAAAAGCAAGACATAAAAAATGTCGAAAAATTCGATTAAATAATGCCTGTCAGTGCTCTAGAATATCTGCGAATACTGATATAATTAGAACGCCTTTGTTAACATCTGATTTCCATTTAGCTAGCCTCAGAAAATTAAAAATCCTGTGGATTCCCCTATTTCTTTAGAATAATTGAAACTTAAATTCAATTAAAGGATCAAGTAGTTCTAATTTAGAATAATTAGCCTAACATTTTATTCATTATTCATTTTTTATTATTTATGTTGTTTTGCGAGTATTGCTAATTTTGAGAATTGGTTTTTTTTTTTTTTTTTTTTTTTTTTTTTTTTTAAATGGTTTTATATAAAATTTATTTACTTATATTAATATGTTTTTTTTTTTGGGGAGGCACCAAAACTTTTAAAAAACCCCCCTTAAAAAAAGGATAAGCGCCCCGGGCCCAAAAAATTTTAAAATTTATTTTTTTTTTAAATTGACAAAATTTGGTTTTTAAATTAAGGGGGGTTATTATTTTTGTTTTAAAGATTTTTTAATTAGGTTATTTTTTTGTCCCTCCCCCCTTAATCCCCTTTAACCGGGGCTTTTTTTAAGTCAACCATTTTCAACCAAAATTAATTTTATGAATCTTATAATACTTTGGACGATTTATAAAGAAATATGGGGAAAGGGGTTAATAGGAAGATTTGGTGATTTTTTTTAATGTTGGTAAAAATAACAATTTTTGACGGGCTGTAGCTCCTTGCTGTTAAAGTTAGATAAGATTTTATAAAGTAAAATTGTAGAAATTTAATGCTCTTTAAAAAGTACAAAATAAAAAAAAAAAAGACTCTTAGTTTCGAGATATCGAAAAAACAAAAAGTCAAAAAATTGATGTTTTGGGATGTAAAATTCCCATCAAAAAAATTTGGGGGGGAAACCACAGATTACTGTTATTAGCACTAAAAACCAATTTAAAACAATAAAACTAAATACCCATTTTATGCTTACTTGGGGCCCCATTTTGAATGACAATTTGATTGGGCTATTGGTAAAAAATATAATTAACTTATTTCGTTATTTTAGCTCTCTGCTAGTTCCACATTCTACTCAGAGCGTATTCCAAAATATGATTAAAACAACCCACTTATTAAATTATTTACCAACCCCACCACCGCCTTATATTTTCCTTAGTATTCAAGACAAAGGAGCCAAAATTCTTCTCTTTGTGCTTTATATTTTCTGCATTTCGCCGCCTTTTCAGGGTCCATTCGGCCTAAATCTATGGCCTCAGACAGAACGTGACAAGTATAAACAATCCCTAATTAGAAAATATACAGTTCAAAGCAGCGAAATTTGCCCCTATAATTAGGAAAATATTTGGAATTTAACAAGGAAAACGTAATTTACATGCTCTAAAGAATGACTTAGAACTGGATTAAATACATTTGAAGAAAAGATTTATTTTCGAAACAATGTTGCGCTTAAGAAATTTATCTAGGGGGGCCAATAAATGTTAATAAATTAAAATTATAGGAAGCTTTGAGCTTATGGCTTATTTACAGCAGTATATTATAAATAGTTTTTAAAAATTACGAAAATCTGAATATCATACAATTATATATTGTAATTTAAAATATTTTTCTTTGAATTAGATGCATTTGGTACTGAAAAGAGATTTTTATCATTCAAACAATATTTTTGAATAGAACCAAAATTGTAAATGTAAAAATATAAGCTTAAAATCTAAACATTATTTTAAAGCAATACGAGTAAAAAATAAAATAATATGCTTATGCTTAATAAAGAACAATATATTGCCAAACCAGATGATATATACAAGAGACATAAAGCAGTACATATACAATAAAAACTTGACTGCGTGTAAAACAGCTAAAGCATTATCGGTTGGAAAACAAGTCATCGCATAATTCTATTAACTATAAAAGGTCGTGTTTATTAGAACATAGTGCTACAATGATGATCATCGGTTTTCTAATGAAGCCTGTCTGCTAGAATGATCAATTTGTGATCATGAAATAGAGGAAAATCTTAATAAAAATCTTCATGGGAAAACAAAGTACAAACAAATAAGAAACTGACAGAAAAAATATTAAAAATTATTAAAAAAATGTATACCATAAATATAACAAACCACAACTGCAGTCAAGAGCAAAAACTACTAGTACCATGCGAAATTCCCTTGATTTTAATCAACTTTTACAAAAATATTTTTTTGTATTGAGGAATTTTTTGGTTATTCATCTGTATTAAGATAAATGGAGTAGCCGATATATCGAATTTTACCTAAAATACAGTCAGTTAGATTTTTAAGATTAGATCCATCTTTTTTCTTAAAATTGAGTTTAGTTTTTCTAAAAATAGTTTTGTTTCCTATTAAATGGTATATTGGTAATATATACAGTCCGAATTATATGTTTTTTTATTAATAGTTTTATTTAAATTTTACTTTGGCTTCAATTTCTTCTTTGGTCCAGATAAAAGTTAACAAAAAAAATCACGTTGAAGTATTTGTCAAATATTATTTTTTATTTAAAAAAAATAAAAGTAGGGTTATTTCTAAAAATATCAATAAAAGTTATAAGAGAAAATTTTTCCAAATGCAATTTTTAGCCTATACGAAAAATTTGAGATGCCTAAGATAATTTTGATTTTTGCTCATTTTTTGTAAATTTGTACCACTGTTGCAAAATGAGACTCAACACAACCTACATAGAACTTTTTGGCTTTATTTCAGACACATTTTCTGTGTGTATTTTTCTGCAAAGTCCAAATTGAGCTAATAAAATTTGGTCACATGTGATACAATTGATACTGTATGAGGTAACTTCATGAAATATCTACTAAATTTGTTTGTGTCTAAAAGTAATACACTTTAATATATAGAAAATTATTTAATAAAAAAGATGGAATTTTAAATGCGATTAATATTGGTTTATGATTTTTTTATTACAAAATTTGATTTTTTTAATTAAAGTATTTTATAATATTAAAGTGAATAAGTTTTAGACACAAACTACTTTTTTAAAAATAGATATTTTATGCAGTATCAAGAACAAATAAATTTTACATAACATGTGACCCAATATTAAAAGCCCAATTTGGATTTTGTAGAAAAATACTTATTTAATATAGCGCTACAAAAAAAAAACTCTCTGGAATAAAGCATTGTCAAGTTTTGTGTAGGTTGCGTTGAGTCTTATTTTGCAACTGTGGTGCGGTTTACAAAAAATGGACAAAAATCAAAATTACTTTATACATCTCAAATTTCGGGTATGGGTGAAAAATTGCGTTTAAAAACTTTCCCTATTTTTTTTTTTGTTGATATTCTTAGAATTCGCCCCACTTGGCGTTTTATTTAAAAAAATGACAAATAATGCCAAACAAGTGACTATTATTGTTTTGGTTAATTTTTATTTCTATAGAAGCAGAAATTGATACCAAAGTCAGATTTCAAATAAATGTATTAAAAAAATTTATATGATGCTCATGATAAAAACCTGTAGCTATTTTAAAATCGATCTTTAAATTCCGCAAGTTAGAAAAAGTGTTAACGACCCCATTATTTTCCATATAAGATTATCTTTTTAATTTATTTTAACATAATTTTATTCAGTTGTTATAATTATTTCCACACAAGTGCAAAGAAAAAATTGTGGCAAACATGCAACCGTAGCAAGTAGAGCGCGAAAACCTCGCTTTGCTAACCCAAAAAGGGCAGAAGAGTAAAATTTTATTATCCGGAAAATTTTAAAATTTGGCCCCATGCAACGTAGCACACCCTTTGAATCAATTTCCGCGAAAAACAAAATTACATTTAACTAGTCGGTAATCTTATCCAGTAAAAAGCCACATAAACAAGGCCTTACTATAATTTCTTCTCTAATTAAACGGGGGCATAATTCAATTAAAACCGTTCTCTCGTACCTTCGGTCTTGAAATTGAGTTTGCAGGGTCAAACAAAGCAATTAAGGGCGAGATTCTGCGGTTCGGAGCCCTGGACAAACTTTTAAAAGCATTTTGATATTAAAGTTTAGTAGTAGGGCTACTGAAGAATGTTTCATGATAAAATTTTTGCTACACTTTGTCCTTTGTTGGAGAAAATAGCGTTTGTTTTTGAGGATTTAACCTTGACTTTGTATAAAGGGTAAAAAGTTTAGAGGCCTGAACAGTTGTACATACGGCAAAAGTTTAAGGGTAACAAAGATGTATCTTAATACTTGAAGAAATGCACATTAAGACAGTTTGTTTTTTTTTGGTAGTACCTAACATTGATCAAATCAATATTTAAAATTTTCATTTAATCTATAACATACGTCTTTAACAGTTAATTATTATAAGGGTTAAATAATAATGTTATTTTTTTTTATCTTGGGACTGTCCACGAAGGCTGATACCTAAATACTAACGTAGCGTGGGTGACTTCAGTGTGGTGAGAGGGAGTTTGTTCACACGGAACTTAAATTTTTGGAGATTGGGAGGAGAAGGAAAAACTTTTGCGGGCAGCAGCTTGCATAGTCTTGACACTCTAGGGATGAAGGAACGAAGAAAGCGGGAAGTTCGGGGCCTCTCTAACTGAACTGTACAAGGATGCATAAAAGTTGCACTACGTGTTGCTCTGTTGGGAGCTGCCAGAGAAGGAATTATACTGGCCAATTCTTCTGAGCAGAGGCCGTGAAAATACCTATAGAAGAGCGAGAGATCCCCTACAGCTCGACGGCGGGCAAGAAGAGGAGGCCTTTCTGTGAGCGTTGGATCATTAATAAGACGAACGGCTCTTCTTTGAATGTAGTCCAGAATGCTAAGTGTTGTAGGGGACGCCATTCCCCAGACATGAGAACAATATTCTAAAGAGGGTCTGATTTGGGATTCAAACAGAGTGTACAAATTGGAAGAAGAGAAATATTTTCTGGCTCGGAAGAGGAATCCAATCTTTTTTGAAGCTGCCGAAGCTATGGATGAAATGTATTTGTGCCAGTTGAGGTTATTCTCAAAAGTAACGCCGACAAGATTGAACGAGTCTTTGTTCTGCAGAACTTGGCCGCTCATATGTAAGGGATGAGCATTTGCAGACTTTTTTCGCGACAGCGAATACATGACTGTGTTTTCGATGCATTAAACTAAATCAAGTTTTTTAAGTGCCCAATCCAAGATAAGTTTGAGGTCTTGTGAAAGGATATCTGCACTGACCTGCGCTTGTTTTCGAAATCAGAATTACACGGTGGCTTAAGAAATTGAATACTAGGGTGGAGGGTACTATCATCAACAAAACTATGAAGGGGAATTGATTGTGGAAGAGAGAAGATCGTTAATGTGTAGAAGAAACAGCGTGGGAGCCAGCACTGAGCCCTGGGGCACCCCAGCATTAATTTGGTAGAAACTGGAGGAATGACCATCTACACCAACTGATATACGTCGACCAGAAAGAAAACCGGAAAGCCAAGAACAAAGCTTAGGTGTTAGGTTGTTAAGAAGCCCATCACCTGATCGAAAGCTTTGGATATGTCAAGAGCAACGATCTGGGATTCACCAAGAAACTTAAGGGACTTGTTCCAGTTGTGTGAGACAAAAGAAAGAAGATCAGCTGTGGATCTACTGTGACGGAATCCATATTGTCTATCATGTAAAATCTTATGTTTTTCCAGATACTTTAAGATTTGGGAATTAATGAGTTTTTCCATTACTTTGCAAACAACTGAAAGAAGAGATATAGATTATCTTCTATCTATAGTTAGAAGGGAGACTTTTGGATCCTTTTTTGGGGACAGGTTGCACACGTGCAGCTTTCCAACTCTCCGGGAAAATGCCCGTGTCATAAGAGATTTGAAAGAGGCGAGTTAAGATGGGTGCAAGCTCGGGAGCACATTTTTTTAAGACGATTGCTGGTATGCCATCCAGCCCAGACGATTTTTTAGTATTAAGAGAAGAAAGAATACGCTTGGTCTGTTTGACTTTAAAAATTATATCGGACATTTTATGAGAAACAGGGACAACTGTTGGAAGAGGAAGATTAATAGGAGGATCAAGCGTAGAATTGGCAGCAAATTGTTTGGCACATAATTTACTGTCTATTTTTAATTTTGTTGATTTTCAAAGATTCCAGAAGAAACAGTTTTCTACGCTTAATAGTCATAATTCAGAATTCATTATTGTTATTAAAGATGTAATGCATAAGCAGAATCTTCTTTATTTTTATTACAACTTTTTGGGTGCGCCACAATTCTATTCTCCCTTTGTTATAAGTCTTTTTAATATATTATATTAAGCTATGACAGCTGTTGTGTAGTACAACTACATTTTTAAAACTTTTAAACCTAAACTTATTAATTTAAAATCTAGAGTCACAAAGTAACAGAGGAAATAATAGGGTAAACACCCGGTTGTGGCCACTTTAAGAAAAAAGGGGCTTTAATTGGCAATACAGAATAAAATTTTAACATTTGGGAAAAACCAATTTTATACGATTTTATAAAAAAAATTTGGTTTTAAAACAATTTTTTTTTTGTGATTAAAAGCATGTTTACGAAATATATATTTTTTTAAAGAATGTCCATTTTCATTTGTTCCACTTTTTTCCAATTGTGGCCATTAACGAATCTGGTTTGGTTAGCATTGTTCCAAATAATCAAAATAAGGAAAAAAATTAAGAAACAAAATTTATTTACTTAAAATGTTTTATTATTTTTTTAAATAAATTTAAAGATCTAAAAACTTAAAAACCTAAAAACAGAAAAAAAAATTGTTGGAGATCGATTTTGGCCAACGATAATTAAATGACTTAAGTCTTTGAGTTCTGGTATCAAAAAACACCTCTCGAATTAATTGATTTTGGTTCTTTAATCCCTATGATTATATCATCTAATTTATACCATAGCAAATCATTTTTTTCCAATTTTCAATTTTCGGTACCACTTTTCACCATTGAACAGCAGTAATATTCATTTCCCCTTAATTTTGGGCAAATCTTTTTGGTAAAGGTTGCCATCATATTTAATAATAACATATGTTCCGATTCGAGTGGGTTGTCAGTCGTCACTTTTCAAGTTTTTATTAGAATCTTTCTTGTCAAAATTTTTTTTAAATCTTCTTGCTTTCCCTTTTAACCCGGTCTTATACTTTTTTATCTGCTTTTTGTTTTTGTTTTTTTCTTTTGCCCATAAGTTCTTGCCACTACCGGTAAAAAAACTGCTGGAAGATTTACCCCTTTTTTTCGGGTTAAAGGATTTTTGTGGTTTTGGTCCATAAACAGGAAATATCTTTTAACACCTCACTGACTGACCCTTTTTTAAAATTTAATCATCGGGTATTTTTTTTTATTGGTACTTAAACCATTTGAATTTTTTTTTGCTCGGCCCCGTTTTTTCAAGTCTTTTTTTTTATCTACCAAAGTCTTTGAATCTTCCTCTTGCCTGTTCTTTTCTGGAACATTTTCCTTTTCCTTCAATAACCGAGTTTTTTTTCCATCTGGGGAAAGGGTTCATTATCAAATTTTTTACCCCAATCTGCCCAATCATCTTTTTTAAATATAAAATTTTTTAAATTTTCTTCAGTAAAGAGTTCAACTTTGTTTTTGTATTTTCCCCTTTTTTAATGCCAGAGATAACATCGCCCTTTTGAGCCCCAATTTTGGTAACGTCATTTATAACATTTATTTTCTCGACTTACTGTTTCAATATTATCCGGGGCCATAAACCCCAAATTGGAAAGTTGATTATCATGTAATCTTTAAATTATTATCTCTCAGCAATAATTTCTTCTAAAATAGTTTCTTTAAAGAAATATTTTAAACCCTTTATCTGAAACTTTTTCAAAGATTTCCCAAGTATTATAAGTGCTCAAGGTACCTCTCTCCATTCCAGTAAAAGTTTGTATTAAATGTTTTTTTGAACTCAGCTAAAACATGGGGCTGCAAATTGACTTTAAAACACTGTTAGCATACTGGTCGTCCTGGTCCTTTTGATCATCACTTTCGTTATCATTACTTTCTTTATTTCCCAAGGATTTGTTATAATCAGAGTTTTCATTGAATGGGAAGAGACCGCAAATTCTAAATCCAGCTTTTATTGTCGTCGAGGGAAATCTTTTTTTTGTAAAATAGAATTTAATGCTTTGGGTAAGTCTTTCTTTTTTAGTTTTTTTGCCGTTTTCAAATTGCCACCTCTTTGTCGCTTTCTTCCAGCTGCCTTTAAAGGGAAAGAACGCTACATCCAGAGGCTGAGGAAAGTGTAATAATTTGGCCCAAAAAAAATCCCGGATTGCGCCCTTTTTTCGACCCAAAAAATTTTTTAATTGTACAATTTAAAAAAGGGGGACCATCCATAAATACAACTACTGGCCTTTGTATATTGCGGATCTATTATAAATTTTAAGAATATATTTGCAAAATATTCATAAAATTGTTTGCTCTGCATCCAACCGAGTCCGAAATTCCAATTTCCCCATCCTTTGGGAGCAGCTAACAGGTATGGTTTTTGGGAGTCTTTTAAATTTAAAGAGTGTAAGGCAGGGGCGATTTCCCCCATTTGCATTGACAACCATTAAGGTTGTAACATTGTCTTTTTTCCCAAGTGGTTGTAACATCATACACGCCGGCCTTTTGGTCCAAGGACGATATTTCCCCTTTTGGGGACAAAACATTGCTGTTTCATCCATATTAAATATTCGACTTGATCACTTAATATTTCAAAATCTGGTCCCAGCAATTCCCTTTTAAATTCTTGAAACCAGTTTCTAATGCGTTCTTCGGTTACCGCAGCTCTACCTTTATTAATATATTCGGCATGCTTTTCACTAACCACTGATTCCTTTTTAAAAATGATTGAAACCATGTTTTTCCTGAGTGTTATTAATAAATGGTGTCTTAATATTAAACTCTTCTATTAACTTTTGAACTGAATAAAATAATGCCTCTCTAGTTACGGGAATCCATTTCTTGCAGCTTGCAAAAAAAAATCAAAAGTTTTTTTTTATTTCCGACCCAAGACATGATGATGGTCCCGACGACAATCATCCGATGTTCTGCCAGAAAGTCTGTTTCTAACTGATGTTCGGGGCACGCCAAAAGTATTGGATGCAGTTAAAACCGGCATATTTTCCTCTCTAATCGCCCTTAACGCAGAATGCATTTTTTCCTCTGAATATCGAAACAGCATCCTTTTGGAGGCATGGTAATAGCTGAAAAAATATAAAACGTTACACTGCACACTTTAGGTCTAAAATAATATAAAAATGCCAAAACCTAACACAGCTGTTCTCAAAAGTGGACAAGCCCTTATCTGGGTCGAATGCAATTTAAAATAAAGGGCGCCACGAGGCACGTAGGTATAGCCACCATAAAATCAGCCATATTATGTTATGTATGCTATAAAATGGCTTATGGTTGACCGTCGTACCAATTTGGCATATTATTTTTTTCTTTTTTTTTTTTAGTAATTTTATAAATAATATAATTCTGAAAACCGTATCTTGATAGCTCTTTTCGTTTAAAACTTACAAATTTTTAAAATATTTATCCCCTTTCCACACCCCCTTGCTGATGACCCACCACCTTCAAAAACTAATCAGCTCTTTACATTATGATATACTATTTTTGTGGTAAATTTGGTTCAAATCCGCCTAGCCGTTCGTGAGAAATCGTGCTAACAAAAATACCACAGCCATCAAAATATTTTGATTTAGTCCTTTTACTTTTTGTTTACCGAAAATGAGTTATTTGGGACCTAATAACTCATTTTCGGAAAACAAAAAGTAAAATTTTATGAAAACAATAGCCTCCATACTGTGTATGGATGGTACTAAAAATGCCAGATTATAAGTAAAAATCTTATTTTGTACAGCATTTTTTATTACACTCTTCATTTTATAGGGCTATCGATTATCAAAACACAATAATTTACAAAAATAAATAGGTACCGAAAATTGATTCTGTAGGTATATTATTACAAATGTGGCCACAACTGGTTTGTCACCTACCCCTTTGTAGCCATCATAATGGCCACATCTAGGTTTTTGGAAAAAAAGTATATCCATTTGTGGCCATCATTAAATTAAGAAGAAAAACATTATTACAGCAAAACCTGACTATTCGAAGCTAAAAATGTCTATTTATTTAAGAGAAAAACCAAACTTAAGTATTTCTCACTGGATTTTTAAAAAATATTGCAAAAACTTACCATATAATCCTTAACAAAACAACAAGATGAGAGCACTTTAAAAACACGTGTTCACTCACAGCTTTCTAGTTCGCAAATACTAGAATTTGACAGAAAACAAATCTAAGCAGGTGTTGCCAGACTTCTTCCTCTACAATTTAAGGTATTTACATCGCTGACAGCTTTACTGAAAGTCTTATTATTTAGCAAATACTGTCCAAAGGGCCACAACTGGTGCCATGGCCACAACCGGGTGTTTTACCCTACGTTCTTTACTTTCTGTTTGACCTATATACACTTTGGAACATGTTTTACAGCTTAATTTGCATACTCCTGATTTTTTTTCTTTACTTATTTTAATTCTGATATATTTAAAATCTGGTGTGATATTTTTTTTCTTTTTCTTACAATGTTGTTTTTTGTCTGATCTATATACAATGATCTATATACACTTTGGGGCATGCTTTACAATTTTATACCCTATATTTTTTCTCTTAACTTATTTTAACTGCGTTGTTTGTCTAACTAATTATTGGTTTAGTATGTTATTTTTTAAAAATGATGTTACTCTTTCTGCGGTTTTACCAGTATAGGTAGAAATTTAAGTGTAGTGTCTTTCTTCTTATTACTACATAAGTAAAAAGTCGCTTAGTTAAAAAAAAACATAAAACCAGCATATCACACCAATAAAAATTTAAATAAAAACACATAAAAATCAGCCAATATAAAGTAAAAAAAGAAAACAAGGATATACAAATTATACTGTGAAGCATGTCCCAAAGTGTATAAAGGTTAAATAGGGACGATCTTTGGGTAGAAAATTTCAGATGTAATAGATTACTTAATTTAATTAAATTAATAGTCCCAGATAACCTTTTGATTTACTTTGTTAGTAATAACCTAGAAAAATGTAAAGTTTCCTAATGTGCCTTTCTTAATATTTGTTTAAATAAATAATCCAAAATAGCTACAGTAATAGCAAATTGTCATGCGTTGTGGATATAAAGGGAATTTTTAAAATCAGTGTGTTTTTTAATTCAGTAACAATAGGTCCATGTAGTAAAAATTAAATCATTTAAATTTATTTTTATTAGTTACACATCATTCTTAGTGATTAATTATCTTCACTTCATTGGGATCATAAAATAAATATATTGTTTGTTTTAAAATTTAACGTTTCGTCTTTGAGCATTCGCCATCAAATTTGTTTTTAATAAGGCCAGGCCAGGTAACATGCCTAGTTGAATGTAATGTCATGAATAAGTAAACAGTATCACCCAATTCATCATTAATGTTGCCTTTTGTAGAGTTAATTTAATCTTTAAGGATTCAAGAACAAACCAGTGATTCCTTTTAACGACATTGGCCTAATTGGAACTACACGTTTAATTAGATGGCAGTTATTGGGGGTTGAAATTAAAGAACGAATTACGGTTACACACAAACGGTTCAAAGAATAAAAAAAAACTGGAGAGGGCTGAAATTCTAAGTGTACTAAGTAACGGTCTACTCCACTCTCCTCTGACTCTCACAATTTTCACCGCACAGCTTGTTTTTGTAAAATAGACACCAAGCTTAACAGATAATAAAAACAGCAACTCAAAAAACATACACTATATCATAGTTGGGAGTTCCCAACCGCTTGTTCACACGTCGTTGTCGTGGTTGGGCCAGTAGGATCTTTTGGAACACTAAAGTTGCTGGTTATCGGCAATCTTTGGCTAGTGTATGGAACGGATCCGAAGCTAAGATGAACACAAGGCTTAACTTAAGGTGTTAGTACCGTGCTGATGAGTAAATGACATCCTGTGCCTTAAACAGGTTTCTCCGACGGTGCCTCTGAGATAAAGGGCGACCTCTCAGAGTATCTAGCCTTGCTGCGGTAATGCGGGGCTCTGCTGTGGTGGACTATTACTTCCCTAGTTCCAAACAAAAAGCGGACAGAACCGCTTTCATAGGAAAAAAGTGACAAAGGTGCACTGAACGAAACGGATAAATCCGTTTCGAGAAGTACCACCCAAGGTCACAAGCAGACAAAAATGCGCCGACCGAAACGGGTGAATCCGTTTCGAAAGGTGCCCCTGAAGTCACCGGCGCCTATTTCACGAGGAAGGGCTAATCCATCCCGAACAAACAGGTGCTTAGGAAGGGATCCTTAATCCAAACAGAAGAGGAACAGAACCGCCTTTATAGGGAAAAGGGTTCCCTGGCTTTAAACAGAAAGCAGATAGGACCGTTTTCATAGGGTAAGGCCGAAGATGCGGCCTCAAAAAGAACATCTGGTTCCTGTAACAAGGACCTGGTAGCTACCCATGTCACTGGACCAGGAGAGGAGGGCATGACGGATCTAACCGTCTGCTCGTCATACGCTCTAGGAGACAGGGAAGCCAGAAAACATCAGAACACATATTGTGCTCGAGTCCGGTAGCGACAAGAGTAAGAAGAGATGTAAGAGCTCTCTCCCATCGGATCGGATCACTAGAAGTCTGATCCTATTGGGAGAAATATAAAAAGGTGTGAGCCACAATAGACCGAGCGGTCGCAGTGGAGGGCGTAAAAAGTCCTCTAGCTTTTGTGGTTAGAACGACAGGCAGACCCAAAATGTAACGATCAGCAAAATCTTTAAGTTACGATTTTTTTTCAAGATTACGTTTTTTTTTGCTAGAAAATTAAAAAGTATTAATATATCTAAGCAGCCAATAATCCTTTTTAATAAAAAGCAACCAATAAAACCTAAATAATATTAAACAATAAAAACAATAAAAAAGAAAAGGTATTTAATTAAAACTGTACTTTTATACCTTCGTTTACGATATTAAATTTGTTGGATCAAACAATATAATTAAGAGCAAGATTTGTGACCCTGGATAAACTTTTAAAAGCAATTTATTGATAAAGTTTTATTACATGAACACTATATTGCAAAGAAAAATAATAATAGTATATTAAAGTATAAGTGGATATGAAGGTCTTTAAAGCACGCGCGATTTTTCGAGCACGATGGCGTAGCCGGAGTTCTCAAAATAGATTAAGTGTTTTAAAGACTAGTTATTCACGAATACTTTACGCTTTTTTTATTGTTTTTGAAACATTTGTTATAGCAATATATCATTTGGCGTTATAAAGTATTCATGTTAGATCAACTTTTTTTTCTTTAAATGCCTGACATGTGCCAAAATTCGAGTTTAAAGGTTGGCAATGTCATCTAGTGGCGAGCTGGTGTAGTGGCAGCGTAGCAGCCTCTCAGCCGTGAAGACCCCGGTTCGGTTCCCGCACTGTCCATTGGACTTTTTCATAGCTCGTCACCTCGCAAAAGGCAATTGCAAACCACTGTGTAGTATTTCTGCCTAGTAAACATGTGCTTCGGAAGGCACATTAAGCCGATGGTCCCCATATTTGTGTCTAGTTGGTACGCAACACAGATATGTGCGGGATGGCGGCTACACTCTAAATTAGAGTATGGCACAGCAAGACGAAGAAGAATGTCATTTTAGACTTCACATTTTTCGTATTGTTGATTGATCATGGAAACCATGGTAAGCGTGTTTAAAAGTTGGATCTAAACACGCTCAGGCTTTTTTGATAAAGCAAAATAGGATACCAATAAAAAGAGTATTTTTGTTCTGTGTGTGTAGGGCGTAGATCAGGGTCAAAAAACCCTTGATTTTTGTAGGCCATTTTAACCATAATATTGTACTATTAATTATCTAGCAATTGTGCAAAAATTAACCGGTTATTAACATAACATAACATTACATAACATAACGAATTTGACAGGTTATAGGTCTCGCGAAATGCCGTAATATTTTTGTAGGTTAATATATTTTTCGATGCATTATAAACTCTTATTATAATTCGAGTAAAAAGCTATTTTTTAAATTACCTATAAATTAATAAATTGACATGTTTGACGCGTGTCACATCAAAAACGCTCGAATGCCTCCTTAAAATTAGTTACACTCGAAGTGAAGTGGAAGATTTTATGATAAAACATTAAATATTTTTTAAAACACATTTATTTATACGTTTCTTAAGTCGTTATTTATAACAAAAAAATACCACCAATAGAAAAAAGTTTTATTGTAAAAATTCAACAAAATTATTTAGGGCTTTTAAGTTGGTTAGGTTTAAAGTGAGTGGACTTTTCACGCCCGCCTCTGCGACCGCTCGGTCTATTGTGGCTCCCACCTTTTTATATTTCTCCCAATAGGATTAGACTTCTAATGAATCCGATATCAAATAGGGAGAGAGTTCTTACATCTCCTCTTACTCGTGTCGCTACCGGACACGAACACAATATGTGTTCTGGTGTTCCTGTCTCCTGGAGAGTATGACGAGCAGACGATTAGATCCGTCATGCACTTCTCTCCCGGTCTAGTGACGTGGTAGCTACCAGGTCCTTACTACAGGAACCAGATGTTCCCTCTGAGGCCGCATCTCCGGCCTTACCCGATGAAAGCGGTCCTATCCGCCTTCTGTTTAAAGCCAGGAAAGCCTTTTCCCTCTAAAAGCGGTTCTGTCCGCCTTCTGTTTGGATTCAGGGAACCCTTTCTAAGCACCTGTTTGTTCGGGATGGATTAGCCCTTCCCCGTAAAACAGGCGCCGGTGACTCCAGGGGCACCTTGCGAAACGGATTCACCCGTTTCGGTCAGCGCACCTTTGTAACTTTTTTCCCATAAAAGCTGTTTTGTCCGCTTTCTGTTTGGAGCTGGGGAAGTAATAATCCACCACGGCAGAGTCCCGCATTACCGCAGAAAGGCTAGATACTCTGAGAGGTCGCCCTGTATCTCAGAGGCATCGTTGGAGACACCTGTTTAAGGCACAGTTGCGTTAAGTCTTGTGTTTGTCTTAGCTTCAGATCCCATTCCATAGGCTAGCCAAAAGAGTTGCCGATAACCAGCAACTCTAGCGCATGTTCCAAAAGATCCTACTGGGCCCAACCACGACAACGACGTGCGAACAGCGGTGGGTAAGCAGTGGTACAACTTGAGAAACAATTGAAAAGAGTTTACTTTTTAAATTTAAATTTTGCAAAGATGGAGTTTACATAACCGGCATTTATTTTGTTTGTTTTTAAAAAAGAGGGTGTTGTCAATTACCTATTTAATATATACCTTATCAACAAGTTCATGGAAATGCGCTCATTTCTATTAACATCTAACTTTTAAATAAAAACACCTTGCAATATATGTGCAGGAGTTCTTATGCACTGTAATCATAATGCACCTTTTACAAAAGATTTAAAAAATGCTTTTACTTGAAATTATTTCTTGCTATGATTTTTCAATTTTTCTTGCAAAGATATTGTTTAATTTTTTATTTTTACAATTAATGCTGTTAAAAACAATTTAAATGTTAAATTTGGCGCCTTTCAGTTATCTGTCTTATCACTTATCTGTCTAAAAATTCCTATATAGTTTCGTTAATTTTTTTAATAAAATTAAAAACTTTAAATGTTTTCTTTGGTAAAAATAAAAAGTAAATATTGGTAAAAATAAGTATTTTCTGTAAAAAAGGGTTTCTACTAAAATCATTTAGTTTTGCTATAATTATGTTCAAGTAGGAGAAATTTTGGGAAAGCTTGTGCATTTTTGAGGTTATGTCCGAGAAGGGTATTATAACTTAAAAATTAAAAGCTTTCAACAAAATTTGACTTTCGGATTTCTGATCAGCGCCCCAAAAACACCTCGTATACTAAATCCTCATCGACTGTGGGCCCGATAAGTAAAAAAATACCTTAGAAAAAATTTAAAATACCGTACTGCACTTAAGAAATACTTAGAATTACTACCTACGAAATACTTTTAAAATAAGTCGATATTAAAGACACTATAAACTTCAATAAATATAGCAGGAATCGAGGAAAAGAAACAATACCTAGTTAGGTGCTAAAAACACACAAAACGGAAAAATTTATAATCGCAATTAAAAATGTTATAAAGACTTTTATGGTTTTTATATTTCTTATTATTTATGCTACAGTCATGTTTATTACTCAAATCAACACCCAGGTTTCTAAAAATTTATTGTATTTACGTCGTTTCCGTCTGGACGGTTTTATGTCCCCGACCTATTTACTCCAGATGGAGTTTATGGCTCATGTACGTGCACTATTTTTCCCAAAACTGCAATTTACAAGATGCATTAATCTTTTGAATAAGATATTACACCTGCTTTATAAGACTTTGTTTTGCATTTTTTACAAATCTTTATTTATGTTGTATGCACTGGGGTAAAGGTAAATAACTCTTTTTAAATTAATATTAGTATCAGGGCCGTATCTAGTATTTACAAAAAAATATTATCCAAAAAGTGACGCACGGGATCCACACTAAATTTATACCTGATGCTATTGGCCCTAACGAAACACTTTGGTAAAAATATCATTTTGGAATTTGCAAAAAAAAAGTTAATTTTTTGGGGATCCACTCTCCCCCAATTGAAAAATTTTTCAAAGCGAATCCTCTTTTTGTATTTTTTTATAAGTTTGATCAAGGTTTAACGTTCAATTTTAAATTTTGCAAAATATTCCGTTTTCCTGAAACCATAGTCAGTTAAAATTTTATCACTTAAGAATTTTCTTATGCAAATATTTCAGAAGCATCTAATTTCACAAAATAGTTATTTTCCTAACAAGTGCGCAAAGTGACTGCCGTTGCCCGAACGACGCGAAGCGGAGTTCGGGCAAGCAGTCAAGTGCGGAAAAGTCACTTTGCTCAAGCGTTAGGAACAAAATTTTTCCTACGAGCGTCAGATAATACCAATATTAAAGCAATAATTATTTTTTAAATTATGTTTAATCTGAGAGAACTACTACAACATATTTATAAATGGGAATTATTTGTTAATAACATTTACAACAAAAGAACAGTTATTAGCATATTGTAAATTAATTGCAGAACCCGTAATTTCATTTAGCGGGTGGCTTATGGAAGCGCTTATTGTACGGCTTGATGAAGGTTGACTTAGCTCAGGAGGGGAGTTGTTCATGGTCAATATTTTATTCAACATATCCTTTTTCTGATTTGTGGATTCATCAATGTAGCTCTCAGCTACAGCCGTTGATTGCCAGCCCCCAAGTCGCTTAACATCGGTAATTCCTTCTCCAGAATCCGCTAACATAGTCGCAGAGGATCGACGAAAACTATGTCTAGTGTACTCTTCTGGATTTTTTAATTTTAGGTATGCAGCAATTTCTAAAGGCATTTTACCTATTGAATTTATTTTCACACATTGCGTACTGCATGCTCCTTGTTTATACTGGACAAAAAAACGTCTGTGTGGGGTATGTGGTTTTCGCAAATTTGCATATTTACGGTACAATTGCAGATAAAGTCCGTTATTTGTTTCAATTGGACACTACAAAGATTCGGGGAAGTGTTATTTTTACTGTCAGGAATTTTCACCAGTATCAAATTTTCATTATCCTGTATGTCATCAATCATTATTTTTGTAAGTTCATCTCTCCTACAAGCACCGGCTAATCCAAAAATTGTGGAACTTTTATTAGAAGGTAAATATTATCAGGTGCTTTTTTCATGAATATTGAAACTTTTTTTTGCTGAAAGTTTTGTTTTTTTTGGCCGGTATCCCACGTTTTTGTTTAAGTAGTGATGTTAGCTTGAAGTATGAACTTAAATCAAGGTTCCCTTTCACTTTGAGGACACATTTTAACAGGGGAGTACTTACTCCATAAAGTATTGGGGTTTATATTTTTTTTGCAAATCCGAAAAATAGGCCAAAAAAACATTTCTTCTTAATACTTTTTGCCCCCTTGCTGGAGCACCAGTTTTTGAAATGACTATATTTTTTGTCATATTTTTACGAGATTGCTGGTATTAAATTCAAACTTACGGTATTTGCTGCACCCAGGATAGAATCTGAGTTTTTTCATCAAACTCCCTTTTTTAAATAATTATTTTTGTCGAATTTTTTTTTTAATTTAAAAAAGATACCATGACGCCTTACATTAAATGCTTGTTTGTATTGAAATTATTTGTGCAATTGCTTGTTCATATGGAAACGAAAAAAAAATCTGTTGTGTTAAAATCCAAGATTACATATTGTTGCTTGACTTGTCATAATTTTTTATTATTATTATAAGGGTAATTAAAAATGTTTTTTTTTGGGTTGAAATATTGAAAATTACGAAGTAACAAAAAAAAAAGAGAAAAAAAATTAAAAACTTGCAATGGCTTCGTATATTGCATGAAATAGCTTACAATTACTAAAATACATAAAAATTTTTTTGCTTAACTGAAAGATTTTAGAGTAGTTTTACTTTTCCGTACGGGGGTGAAAGTTCATTTTTCCCCAAAGCCGTGGGGAAAATTCAATTTTGCGCACTAAGCGTGCGGAAAAGTGGACTTTCCCCCTGCTCGTAGGAAAATATTATTTTATATATAAAAATTTAATTAAATTCATGAAAAAAAATTCAAATAGAGAATTGTTTTTGACACCGAAAATATTCCTTGGGGGGGAAGGGGGTTTCAAAAATCAACTTTTCACAAATTTCAAAATTAAATTTTTTTTTGCCAAAGTTTTTTTTGAGGCCGGCATATAATTGGTGGGAGTTCCATGTCTCCCGTTTTAGATACCAAATTTTGAAAATCCTAGAGACGGTCTTGATTTGTATAATAGTGCAAAAAAATTGTCTTTGGGGTTACTAGTATGGTACTGGTGGAAAAACATACTTTAAGGATATAATTTCAATATATACTAAGTGACAAAGCAAGGTAAACATCTAGTTTTGAAATTTTTATTGCAATAATTTTTTTAAAGCATATTAAAATTTTAATATATATAATACAGGAAAAGAGATTGTTGGGGAGAGTTGACTCTGCCCAGGAAATAAACTCTACTGAAAATACCAGTTAAAGTTGATTAAGAATAAGCAGATCAACTTTAACTAGGAAGGTTAACTATACCTGTTGTAGTTGAGTAAAGTTGATTTCGAGATGTTGCAATATATTGAAAGTTTTGATTTTTTTAATAACTTCCAAGTAGGGATAATTTAGACAAATTCAAATACCTTCGTTCCTTGGGCATGGTTAGTTCTGATTGGTTAAAGCGGCTCTTTTTTTTCCCAAATATTTTAGACGTGATAAATAACTAAAAGTAGGAACTGAACTAAACTGAAATAAAATGTCTTTAATATTAAAAAAATTTTTTAATAAACATTTTTTTTTAAAGGTTTTGCTTTTTTTTTTGTTTATTATTTTGACAGTAGACCGTTTTTCTTGCAAAAAACTTTCACCAATTCAAGGAGTAAGAGTATACTTTTCCTGGGGTATAGTCAACCGGAATATTAATGTTGATTAAAATTTATCACTTTTCGCTTTTTACTAAAAAGACCAGTTTACATAGGCCAAGTCAACTTTTTCTGGAGAATCCTGTAGCAATTTAAAATATTTTAAAATGTTTTTTATTAATAGACAATAAGCCATGGGTGTAAAGACTTTCAATGTTTGTCAGCTTAGTGGGGTCTTAAGAGGAAGCGGGGTTTTTGAGTTTATGTGAGACAGATGTTACGATAATAAAATTGGGAAAAGGAAAAAAAAAAATCTTTGCATACCATTATAAGACCTTTTTTAGGCGTGGATCCAGGGGGGCCGGGGACATAGAGCTTGGGGGTTAGAACCCCGTGGATCAAGGGTCGCCAACTAAGACTTCTGGCAGCTCTTGGATAGCTTTAGTGGACGATTGCGAATAATGATTTTAAATACCCAAAGTATAAATTTTTATAAATTTTTTTTTTACCGTTCCCATTAAATATTGCCATTGACTTCTGAGCATTGAAAAATCAAAAAATGGTGTAGAGGCTTTTGTCAGATCAAGAAGGAAAACAGGTAATATTGACTTGGCTTGTTAACTGGCTGAAAGAAGGTGTATTTTTGATAAATTGTGACCAAATTTAAAACCCAAAATTTAGTATATAAATAATTAGTTTAAGGTTAGTTGTACAAAACCCTGCCGCCAGTACAAAAACGATACATTTGAGTACGATAGAAAATTGATAAGTAGATACCAGTTAGATACCTTTGACAGGACTTATTTTTACACATTTCTAAAAAAATTCCAAGCTTTTACCCTTTTTTACCGTACGATTTATTTTAAGAAAGTTAGACAGGTTTAAACTTGCAAAACTGCAAAATGAGGGGAAAGGTGAGCGGGTCCCCCCGTTGGCCCTACTATTGTGACAAAAATAAAACAATAAATAATGGACTTTCTCACATTATGGTGTTAACGGGAAAAACCCAAAGTATTTTGGGAAAATTGAATGTTTTTCCCAAAAAAACTGCGCAAAAAAAAAGTGTTTTTTTTTCCCAAAGGGAAAAAAGTTTCGCCGGAAAGAAAGTAAGTATATTATATTTAGGTTTAAAATAACTAAAGAAAACACACTATATAATGTAAAAAAAAATATAAGTTATATTTCAAGATGCTAAAGGTGTGATAAAAAAAAACCTGTGTGGAACAAAACAGGGTTACAAGTAATAGAAGCTTATTTTTTTCATTTAATACATTTTTATTTTAGCTATACATGTAATTTTCTGACAAGTGAAAAAGATAATCATATTATTAAAATGTAACACCTTTAAATAAAAGGTTTTGCCTTTAAATTCTGACATAACTTTCAAACTATTCGATTTTAACTCCTCGGCATACAGTCGCAAATTTTAGTCGAGTACCCTATATAATTTATTCACTAATAAGTCTTTTTAAAAAACGTTATAATATTTGATTTGTAAAGATAAATGTCAAATCATCTTGTTTGTGTGTGTCGCTGTTAAAATTAATTTGGTGTTTTCATTCTTTAGCCAACGAAAAAAATTACAAAAATTACAAAATAGGGTCCTGGATCGGGTTCCTAATTATTGATTAAAATATTAATTAAGTATTATGTTTAAGTACATAGGTTTTACTTATATTTTTGTATCTAATCCATTTTTTAAAATTTAACTTTTAAATACCGGATCGTAATTTGTTCCTCATTTTGTCGTCGTTTTGGTTTTCGTGACAAGTAAAAGCAATTTCTAATTAGAAATTATACCGTTCAAAGAAGGGTAGAACAGCCTTTTATAATTAGGAAAATGTTTAAAATTTAATTAATAATCCAATTTACATCCTTTACACTGTCTAAATATAATTAAATCCTGACAGAGTAGTGACTGTACCTACAAGATTTTATATATTTTAAAGATTTTTTTTCGTAATTGACATCTAAATTATTATTATCCTAACCTCTTAACTAGTTTGGCTTTATTTCTTCTTGAGGCACTTCAACCATCGTCGAAACTGAACACAATTTTAGCCTTCTACGGTAGGATGCACTAAAAGGCACCATCAATTAATTTTTAATTTAATTCATACTGCCACCTTTTTAACATGGCGGACGCGCTTGCGCTGAACATACCCTTAAAAGGCCTAACGGTCTATAAGGCGTAAAAAATTTCATTGTCAATTTTATTAGTAATATAAATGTAATGAAAAAATTATTATGTATTTGTAATGTACTTAATTTAAAAATATACAGATTAAATTACCTAATTTAGATTTAATCAAAAATTGTTTAGAGCAATTACAATTTAAAAACCGAATAATTATTTTACATTCGAATGGTTCAACAGAATATAAATATCACAAATCATAAAAAATAATTAAAAACCAATAGTTGGGCGTTTTTGGGTATTTTTCGATAGTATTTAATCGATGGGAATTTTGATGAGCCGGGATCGATAGCTACAAAATTAATTTTAAGTGCAAAAAATTAAAATACCCCTACTAATAAAAATTATAATTTTAGAAAATTATTTTTCCATTTTTTATTCTGTACGACCGTCTTTCTCATTTAGTGTTGGTTAAATTTCCCTTCACCTTTCAACTTTTCAACTTCGGTTTTTTTTACGTCTGAAAACTATTTTATTTGAATAACATTTTAATTAATTGTAGAACAAATGATAGACTTTCCAAACTTTCTTGAATTAAAGTCTGTTTAAATACGTTTATATAAAAAAATATAGGGTGTGCCATTTAAAAATAAAAAAAGTTTTTGGTATTTGCATAAGTTTTTGTAAATATTTATGAAGTGTTTTTAAAATTCCAAATTATTTTATTTTTTTGAAAGTAAGCAAACCTGCTTTATTATTTTTAGATTCTGGTACCTATGCGTGTTTTAATATACGTACAACATTTATTAAAATATGAACAATAGTGTAGTTAATTTTATCTAACTTTCTATTTCACTAACGATCTTGTAGTTTGATCTAATCAGATTCTCATCAGACAAGCTAGTACCTTTGACTAGCTTGTCTGATGAGATCATGATAGATCGAAACTCGTCACAAGTCGTTAGGAAATCTCTACAAAGTTAGTTAAGAAATTAACTACACTATTGTTAATAGTCCGTACAAGTATTGGGCATACATTTCAAATGTTTGTAACATTATTTCAGCTCGGGTCAGTGACACCGTAAGTTAGAGTAGAGTATGCTTCTGCCCTTTGGTCGTAGATGGCGTTGCCGTCTGTTACCCATTCATGTATTAAAATATGCACCCAGTGCATATTGTTATTGGGCTATCTGCCCAACTGACACTTACTAATCATATTATAATCTTTATTCCTGCAACCCTTGAGCAGGGGGTGGCGAACAACCCCCAAAAATTTGTAATGGGGTGGTTGAGTGATCCCCAATTTTAAAGTTTTTTCAATCCCCTTTTTATGACAATACCTATTCGTAAGGTACTTTAAGTTATTAGTTTAACAATTTTGTACATTTAAAGTTTTAAAAATTTTATTTATAGTTGTTATTTTATTACAGATGAGTAAAGGTCTACTAGCGTATAAATCTAAACAGGTAGCATAAAATAATACTGAGAGGGCAGCAGAAAAAAAAACAGAAATTAGCTCGGGCGCTTTTTAATCTTTGCATTAATTAAGATAGATAAAGGACGCCTAACGATTTAAAGGAAACTGGTTTCTTTACTTTATATGTGATATATGTATCCCAAGTATTTTTTCTTCGGAATACCAATGGGTCAGAATTGAATTCCCCACAGCACAAAGCTTCCCAGTGGCGGCTCTAGGAATTTCATTTTTTTAACTAAGAAGTGATGCGGACTCACCCAGCGGCGTGGTGGGTTAGGGACGCCAGGACAAAGAAAGTTTGCCGCCCTATAGAATCAAAAATAAAAAATTATGCCCCTAAAAGGTGAGAAATAAAAATAATAAAAAAATAGTTTCATAGGTGCTAAATAAATTATTTATTATGCTACTTGAATGAAACGGCCGAGTGATGACCGCATTGTTTAATTTAGCAAGGGGACTTAGCAATTTTAAAGTTAACAACGGTTAAGAATGTTTAAAAAATGTCATTGTAGGCAACCAAAATCTGACATTTTGTTAAACTTTCTAAACCGTTGTTATCTTTAACTTTTTTAGGTCTAGAAGGGTTTAAAAAATGTCAGATTTGACAGGTTGCCTACTAAAATCATGGAATAACACTGACAGTAACGTTTTTTAAACTTTTTAAAACCCGTTGTTAACTTTACCAATTGCTAAGTCCATTGCTAAATTTAACTACGCGATCATCACTCGGCCGATAGTATCTTAGTAACTACAACTACACACGAACATACGTAGATATTAATTTTACGGGCTTTCCGGCCAGCAAAATCTGAAGGCACATCGTCAAAGTCCACTTCGTTTGCTAAACCATGCTCGATTGACAATATTGCCAAATTAGTTTACCTCAACGAACTCATAGTAGTACATAGGTAATTCTTGATTAATATAATTTAATTTAGAAAAGCTACGTTTACAGCAAGCTACAGAAGCCTTCTGTCAAAAATATCCTTAACATTATAGCAATATTAAAAAAAGGAAGTAAAAACTATACTGTTATACAAACTGAAAGTTAGGCGGCCCTTAGTCAAAATTTTTGCTTTCTCATTTGACGCAGGGACGAAATTTGAGTTTTCTACGTTCTCGCTGAAATTCTTCTATATTAAAATAACTGGTGCTTGGTCCAGTTTGCAAAGGGTATTTAGGGTTCAGTAAGTTTGATGGTGTTAAAAAAATCCGCCTACAGTAAACATTTCACGCCCAGTTCCAACTCATAACTTATTTTGACAAACTAGCATCCGCTGCCACGTCGTCATCATGAATGCGTGTTTTCTTTTTTGTGCGGCAGAGTGCAATCTCAATGCCCTGGTCTTCACATACCTTTTTTGCAAAAGTGGATGCACCATGAACCAGATAATCCGTCTTTTCCACCAAGAAGATTTCTAAAGCCTTAACTTTAGCGGAGCAAGAACTAATGTAAAGGCCTTTTGTCTGTATATACAGTTGAGTTCCATTAACTTCCACAAGAATTGCATTCCAGATTCCGAGATAGTATAGAAATGCAAATGAGTGCATGGCAGTCAAAATACAACCAGCGTCGGATCTGGTTGTCACATTTTCTGCCACATCAGTCGAAAGCTGTTTAAGAACATCCAGGATTTCTAAATAATGTTTCTTCATCACATTAACTGCATCATGCCTGGCTCTCCAGCGAGTATCAATCAAGCGCTTCGCACCTTGCTTCGTTACAGTTGCCAGGGCGTCCCAGCGATGAGTCGACGACGAGAAAAAAAAACAAAGACGCGTTTCAAGGTACCAAAAAAGAGATTTGGTTTTTTCGAAACGAAGCTCCGTTTTCTTTAAGTCCTTTCATAGTATATTGTATATTGGAACCCATTGTACCAAATACTTAGGCTTCATACAGGCCTTTATGGGTTGTCATCAAAGTAAAAAATACTGTGCTGACACTATTTCTATATTCAACTAAAATAGTTTTGCTTAAAATTAAAGCATTCTCAAATTAATTTTAAAACCCTTTTTTTTTTATAAGCGCCCGGTAAGGAACCCCTTGATTGATTCATTTAATTACCTAAGAAACCCAAAATTTTTTTTAAACTTGTTAGCAACTTTTTAACGATCCTCGTATTGGTATTTTCATTCAGCGCCACTAATGGTAAATTAAAAAAAAACTCAAAGGAAAATGAAAAGAAAAGGCGTTCGGGAAATCAGTCCACGTAATTAAGGGATCGATGGCGCGAAAGAAGGCGAAATTCGGTTTTTTAAAGGGTTTTGGACAACATTGAACTTTTTTTAGTTAGTTTCAACAAAGATGGATAGCCAATAGTAACCAATGGACTGTTTTAATAATTTTTAATTTAAGACTATTTAATAAAGCACAAAACTTTTTATGGGGATTGATTTAATAAAAAAGAAAAAAGGCTGATTAAAGTAGTTTTAAGTTATCATGAAACGGTGAGGATACATACTAACCGAAACTTTGTGTAATAATTAACAATAATGACAATTTACAGAAGTTCAATACTGATTTATAAAGGTAAATGGTTATTTACTACCGATCAGCGGATTTACAATCAATATAGAATATTATTATAGCGAGTGGTGCATCATCGCGAGATAGGAAATCCTATATCATTTTTAATGGGGTCAATTATTGGCTTCCCTAATTATTTATTAAAGAGCATGCAAATCTACTTCCATGGTAAAAGCTTTGGATTTTTTCAAGGAAGTTTAAAGGTGTATGGAAGGCCAATGCTGTAGAACAAAATTGTCCAGGCGTGCAGGGCAGCGGAAATAGGGGAATTGGCCCCTCGGAGTTCGCGCAATAAATATTAGGTCAGGTCCGGACTTCCATAATTCTTTATTACCATGTATAAAGGTGACATTATCAAATGTCAAATTCAGACTAGTTATACGTTTACTGTTTTTTTGCACAACATTGTTGGTTAATAAACTAAACAATAATTATGGAATGTTTAAAATTATTGTGTATTATTAGATTTTATATCATCAGATTTAACATGGAAAGAAATGATGGCACCACTTTACAAGCCTTCTATTTAAATAGATGATAATTTTTAGAGTTTCGTATTTTCCAGGCCTTTTGTTACGATATTGTAAGTAACAAACAATAAACACAAAATTATAGTTACAATTAAATAAACCAATAATCACCAAAATATAAAGGTTTTTATCAACCCAAAAACTTCTCCAACCACAAAATAAAATCACACAAGGCAAAAAAACCGCTTGAAAGGGTTGATGAGACAACGTACACTGCGAGTATGGTTTCATAAACAGCGCGCCGTCGCACACGAAAACGAGACTCCGGCTCTGTTGTTTGGGTTTTGTACTTACAAACTGGTGTAGGTAGGCATCACATTACAATGTTTTGGGGAATTTTGTTACTGCGCAGGATCAAAGGGGCCCCTCATGACAGTAATTTTCATAGTGGGCCGGACACTTTTTGATCGAATACGCCATAGTATTGGGCTTCCATTAACCTTCAAACTTTCTTGAATTTTTCGCTTACACCGTTTGCAAGTTAGATGTTAATCTATTTTTAACAATTGTTACTTTATTATCGCCCATATTTATGAACAACAATAAAAATACCAGTTAGTTGCAAATTAACGGATGTCATTTCAAAATTTAGTGCTTTATCATTATCAAAAAATCGCACAGAGAAAACTAACAAAGCCCAAGAACTATGGCATTTACAATATTTACATGCTTCAATAAATTAGTAATACTGTTACAAATAATATGTTGGAAATAAATTTAAGATTAAAGAAAATTTATAAATATTAGTCCATTGGCTGCTAGACAATAACCCAGACGTTCATAAAATTGTCTTTTTACGTTGACCAGCTGGTAAATTAAAATTTAATTGCATTCGGCAGAAATAGCATTTTTTAACTCGTCTTGATTAGTGTAATTTTTATCCCTTTATATCTTGCTTTTTAAATGACCCCAGATAAAGAAGTCATTTGGCGTAATATCAGGAGACCTGGTTGACCAATTTATGGTATAAGTATCATTTTCATTAAAAGCATAGTGTAAATATTCCCGAACAGCCAGCGAAATATGTGCCGGGCATCCATCCATTTGGTACCAACCTTCCTGATTTAAAGTAGGTAAAGTTTGTTCTTCGAGTAGTTCCAAATAATATTTTGCATTTAAATTTCGATTTAAAAAATGGCCCAATAATACGTTGTCCAAAAATCCCCGCCCAAACATTTACTTTCTGTGGATATTGCGTCTTCGTTTTGACAAATCTGTGTTGGTTTTCTTTGCTTTAGTATCGCTAATTTTGATGATTGGGTTCATTGTTTAACGTAAATATGCATATAAAACATTTTTTTTTAATTCCTGGTCCAGTCCATCAATCAAATCAAAATTTCCACCGTCTTATTTTATCCCCATCCCCTGGCTCTTGATGTTTTTTTAAATTTGTAAAAAAAGTATTTATGGCATTTCAAAGTATTGCTGTTTTTTTCCTATGATATCCTGAAGTTTCCTTTCGCTTACCTTCCCTTCACTTTCTTCTACGTGCAATAAAACATCCACTTTCATGTCTTACATATTCTTCTCTTTGATATTACCTTGCTTCACATATGCAGTTATTTATTACTGTGTCATTAATCTCCAATTTTTTGATAGTCGTATTAACTGTTGATTTTCCCTGGCATCGGTCTATTCGGATACTGAGCAGAGAACATGTATGATACCTTGTGATAATTATTTCCTTGATAGTACCATTTAATCATCAATACTTTTTCTTAAGTAGTGTGACTAATCATCATTTCCCTCTACGATTTTTTGATAATGATAAAGTATTAAATTTTAAAATGACAACGTTTATTCACAAATTACTGCTGAAATAACTGGGGCAGCATCCACTACTCCGACGGAATCGCTGGAGATTATTACGGGTCTCCCACCTCTCCATATAAAGATCAAGGCCTCGGGAAAAGAGGCACTAGACTGGAGTGTGGGGACGGTGAGGAAGAGGGGGGGGACTGTGACATCATGGGCCAAATGAGAACTGTGGCTCTTTCGATGAAGCAGAATAGCATCCCCCCTGTAGTCCACTTGGACTTCATGCACAAGGTGGACATGGCATCGGCGGATGACTGGGCTCACAAACGCTGTGGGACACCGGGAAGAAAAGTTTTCTATACAGATGGCTCGAGGAAAGGAGGCCAACAGGTTTTGGGTTTCATGTAGAAAGAACGAACTACAAGTTCTATGGAACAATGGGGGAAAAAATGCAAAACCCTATTTCAGGCGGAAGTTATGGCAATAGCCAAAGCCTTTAAAATACTGCCTTAATAGAAGATACAGGAGAAAAAAAACTATATATACTGGAAGGCAGCGATCGGGGCTAACAATCAGTACAGACAGGGAAATTAGAATTGGGGCGGGCAGCAATTTATAAACCAACAAAAGCCGCCAGAGCATCCTGCAATGGGTCCCCGGGCACAAAGGGATCCGGGAATGAAATGGCTGACAAACTGCCAATTTGGGAGCTGAAAAATGGACCTGAATATACCGTGGGAATCTCTTACAATACGGATTGACAGAGATAGCAACATGGATAGAGAAACGGTTCGATGAGAACTGGAAAAAGACAAATGCCAGACAATCAAAGGCTATTATTGGGGAAGAACTATGGAAGGACCTACCGATAAACATAAAGGACTTAAATTGGGTGAAATGAAAAAACCGGGACAGGCAATTAAAGGTCATTGTAGAAACAGACACTACTTCAACAAGATAGGAAAAAGCGAGACAAGTACATGTAGATGGTGTGGAGAGGGAAAAGAGGACGCCATACATGTACTTAGAGATTGCCCAGCACTAGGGCATACCAGGGGGAAATGTCTGGGTACGGCATGGCTGAACCTACATGACATAAGATTCCGGAACCTGTGTATGCTTAAGGGTTGGTGAAAGCATAATGGGCTTAGGCCTCAGTGCTCAGGGCCCCAGCGAGGGAACTCACCATGATACAATAGATAGAATAGATAGATAGAATCATCATTTCCCTCTACGATTTTTTGATACTGATAAAGTACTAAATTTTAAAATGGCAACGTTTATTCACAAATAACTGGTATTTTTATTGTGGTTTATAAATATAAGGCGATAATAAAGTAACAATTTTTAAAAATATATTAGCATCTATCTCGCAAACGGTGTAACCGAAAAATCTAAAGTTTTTACCATGAACGTAGATTTGCAAGCTCTTTAATAAACTTTAATAGAATTTTTCTCCAAAATAATTGGGGATGCCAATAACTGGCCCCATTAAAAATTACATAGAATTTCCTATATCCCGCCCGACGATGCACCACCCTGTATATTTTACATTACGGAAATTATCCTACATACAGCAGCTGCATGTAGTTAACTATTCGAGTAAAAAAATATTCAAAAATCAGCACAATATTATTGAAATTTGAGGGGGATGAGGGATGTATTTTAAAATCAATTATACCTAAAAACGCATATTAAAAATAAACATTTCAAGATGTTTCTGTATTGTTATGTTTGAAAATAGGCATAATTTTAATATAATAATACAAATAAATGGGTTGCATTTTTTAAATGTTTTTAAAATAACTAAAATTTAAAAAAAGTAACAGCTCTGTATGCGGTTTTTCGCTATTATAACGATTTTCTGATAATAATTGGTACTTACTGACTTTAGACACTTTTCGCAAATAAAACAAAAGTGGCCGCTGATCCAAAATACACCATTTTTTATTAATTAAAAGTAAACACACTTGCTGTGAGTGAATAGGGGTAACAGGGTGCTGGGTATTTTAAAGTTACGCCCGAAATTAAAGAAAAATTACATTTGTTTTAAGTTTGTTTAATAATAAATGATAAGTAAACTGTAATTATACAATTTCAAATATGAAGAATATTTAAAATCATCTCAAAAATAGGAACAATAGTTAATTTGACCTACCTGTAAGGTTGGAAAAGGGGAAAAATTCAGTTTTAAAATTAATTATTAAGACAAAACTAACTAATCCAAAATTAAAAAGAACGAAAATATCCCCAGCTAAGCCCAAAAAGGGTCACGTAACATTGCTAATACTAAAATTTTAGAGAAAAAACTAAAGTATTTATTTTAAAGAATAAATGTTACTATTCTTTAATTATTACTTTATTAAATTCTTGAAAAAGCCACTTTAACAATAAAAATTATAAATATCATAGTACTATTTACTGCATAACCCGTTTTAGTGTTAGTAAACAAATATACTAACTTTAAAAGGGTATAAAGTTGTATCTAAGTTTTTAAAATATAGCAATTAATTTTTGTTACCCAAAACTGTCAGAAAGTAACTAAAAACCAAAATTTAAAAACAATATATATAATTAAAAATATTTATTCCGATTTCATACTATCAGGACAAATAAGGGAGAATCCTAGATAAAAAAAAACATGTTTATAAAAAGAATCCCATAATTTTACACTATCTAGGTCTAGAACAGTTTATAATTTTTGAATAATAATAAAGTTTTATTATTTAAAAGTATTTTCTTCTAGTTTAACACTCCCAATGCATTTCTTCTTTTTTTTTGATACAATTTGTGTTTTGTCTGCTCCACTTGCTTTTATGGAGAGCAATAAGGATTAAGACTTGAATTTAAAAAATACTGTTGCACCTTGTCCATGTTAAAATGGGATTAAAATGACAAAAATAATTTTTTACATGATTTCGTTAAAAACAAAAATATTAAACAATTTGTTAAAGCACTCTTATATTATTAATTAAAATAAGTAAGAAATAACATTTAAGTCAAAATACTATAAATTTTTAAAGAATCTAAAGGAAACCGTATATTGCATAAAACTTAGGAATTTTTTTTTACCTCTATAAGAAAGCATTAATATTTTGGGAATCAGAGATCTAATATTTCCAGAATGGTCAATAATTTTATTACTATGATTGTAGAACGAAACTTGTATTGTGCTTCATTCTGTTGTTATTCTGTTTTAGATAATTTACTTTTTTCCCTTTAAAATAAACAAAGAAAAGAATTGGCACAGAAACGGGAAAAAACAAATTTTCTTTGGGAACTTTTATACATACTTTTTTTTGGGCAGATGTTCCTAAACTAGTTAAATTAAACAATAAAATTATGGCTGCCAAGAAAATTAGCAGTATTGTCGGACTTTTATATGTTTTTTTAAGTTAACAGGTGTATATTCAAAACAATGGAATTAATCCCGATTTGCTTTGATTATTTTATTGGGTCTTAGGAAAAACCCCCAAATACAAAAATAAATATAAGAGAAATCGGTCATCAAACTATTTAAGATTATGATTTTTTTTTTTGGTCAGATATTTTGTGTTAGTTGTGGTTAGTTGTGGCATTTTCTAGTTTTCTTTTAAAAGTACATATTATAAAACAAACATTTTTTATTAAAATAAGTTTATCCTGAGGTTCAGTCTTCTTACTTAGGAATAGGAATATTAAAAAAAAGTTTTTAATTTTTATGTTAAAGGACTTGATATTTCTTTTACTGGTTAAACTATATTAAACGCTTAAAACCTGAAGAAAGTTCCTATTTTTTTCTATATTTTAAATAAAAAAGTAATATATCCAATTACTTTTCAATCGACCATGGCTCTTACTATGTTCTTAATTTAATGAGTAAAACACATGTGCGTTAGACGAAAATCGCCCACTTATGTTGGTCATGAAGGCTAGAAAACATGTTTTTTGAAAAGTAATTTCAGAATTCTCCACTATA
>JAHBCN010009537.1:0-34940 GCA_019359885.1 Listronotus oregonensis
ATTTGGGCACTTTGTGTCCTAAAGTGGGTCTTTCATAATCTACCGACCGCAAGTCGATCGGAGGACTTTTCGAGCTACAGGTGCCCAAAGATGGTAATTTTTCATTAAAATCGTCGATGAATTTTTTTTTTTTATCGGATCGCGCCTCAAATCAATAGGGTTCTGAACGGGACCAATTCGACCTGTAAAATTTCGTTTCGATAAAAAAAACCCCGGGACAATAATTGATTACGCTCACCTCGTTTTTGAAAAGTCACATTTTTCCAAATCCTGTATTTTCCTATTTTAAAATTGTTTTCACGACATTCCCCTTAATTCCCCCCAATTTTCCTGAAAATTTCAACTTTCTAGCTCGTACCGTTTTTTTATAAATTTTTTCCAAAAAAAAAAAAAAGCGCCCCCGACCCAGTGACAACAACAGATCACTTGCATAAAACATTCGCCGTGCGAATGTATAACAAGAAATAAAAAAATATATTTCATAGAACTTATATTACACAATAAATTTAAATTATTAATTTTATATTATATAATTCAAGTAACTTTTTTTTTTTTTTTGTCTATGTTATTTCTTTTTTTTTAATATTGTTAGTTTTGATATGGACTTACATAGGTCCTAGTAAGGTGACAGGTAGAATAAATGTTGCTTCGCTTGTATAAAGTTCTTTGAAATATTCTGAAAAAAGTCTATTTGTGTATATACCTACATAATGCTTTAAAGAATATAAAATTAAATTTGAATATGCATACTCCATTCTTAAAACTCGTCCTATGTAATGCAAAGCATAGCAATGATAAAAACTCCGGAAAAATCCAACACAGACATTGGGGAATTTATTCGGAGGCATTTGGTTTAGGTTTAAATTATGTTGAAATAAAAATAAACTATTTCAGGTAATATTGGAAGTAGAACGAATGAAACATCGTGACTTCAAATAGGCTTACAAAATGTAAAAAGAGAAGGGGATTTAAATCAAAAAGATTTCCATTAAAAAAATAAAACGTAAACAAATTTATAGCTTAAATTAAAAATAAATAAAAGATAATACAAATATTCGGTGGCCCTAACTTTATTAGAAACAACCCTCAAAGGTTATTAATTCCATTTTCTTTTGCATCCTTTATTATCAATTATTTTTGAAATTCTCTGACCAACCAGTTTTTTATTTTAGTTTTATGATTTTTCTAAAACCAGTCTATAAACAAGGATTAGACGACACTTAGAAGATAGCGTAATAAATTGAAGATGGATAATATTTTATACCTTTACCACTCCTACTTTCTTATTTTTATTTTCTAAATTATTTAGTTATTAGTCTAGCACAAAAAACTCAATTGACTGCTCTACACATAGATTATGTTGTAAGAACCAGTAGATCTGCTATTTACGGTGGTTAAACGTAAATCACGATTAAAGTTGTATTATGTAAATTTTGCTAGTTTTTAAGTTTAGGACCATTTGCCAATTACTTACCCGTCTTATGTTTCTAGAACCCGTTGAGCAATCTTAAAAAAAAGTTTTACAATTATCAAATATGGTTAAACTTGTTAATCGGGCATGATTACACCAATTTGGTGAAGCATCTTGTCGTAAACAAACTCTACAAAGACGATTTTTTGCTCTCTTTTTTCTTGCAATTGAGATAGTCACACTACGAATATGTTAAAAATTGTGATTTTTTAAGAAGACAGATAAAATTAAAAATGGGAAATATGAAATTTTTATATTATAAAAGTTGGTACTGTATTTTATCAACTATTTTATTTGACTAATAATGATATGTTTATTAATTAGTTTAAAGTTTAAACCATCGTTTAAAGTTGCATTACTTTGAACTGTTTGCATTTGTCTCTTATGAGATAGTAATTAAGCAGAACTAGTTTTATTTATTTAAAAAAAAAAATCGGTGTAATTTTTTATATAAGTTGTAAGTCCATTTATTATTGTATGATATACATATCCTTGATTTTGTCATTACATCTTGATTTATAAATTTTGTATTATATAAGCCTGCTTTGACCAAACTGTTGGTGAAGTATCTTTTTGTAGTAAAGCTGACCGGTACGTTCATACGAATTGTTGTTCCCTGTTCATTATACCACAAATCAGTTATGCATTGTGATTTTCAAAGTATTAACAATGGACAAGTCAAATTCATCAATGTAGAAAAAATTTTATAAATTGAATAATAAAATTTATAAATTGAATAATAGAACCCCAAAACTTAAAATACAGGGTGTCCCAGAAAATGTGGGCAATCTCTCGGAATCAAATAGAAAACCTAAAAATATTTTGACAAGTTCCCATAAATCTTTTTCCTATGACCCTCCCCTATGAAGATACAGGTTTAAATAACTTTTGAAATACTAGGCGAAATTTAATATATTTTTTTTTAATTGATATTAACTAGATAAGCCTTCTTGAAATTAATTAAATTAAATCATATTTGGCTTATTTAGTTTGCCAGGGATGGACTGGCTCAGACACAATAATAGCAATTTTTTAATACCCTGTATGATAAAGTCTCAACAATAGTATTTTGGGATAGCTTTAAACCTAAACTAAAAAAAAAGGTATTCTTGATTGACATCGATAAAATCAACTGTTTATGAGAAACAAAATATCATGGTTAATATATTTTAAAACATTATACAGGGCGTTTTCTAATTGTACGTCAGTATTTAAGGGGAAATAATTTTGGGGCCATTTGGAAGAAAACTTCCGCTGAACGTATGTCCCCAAAAGTCTTTACTTTTGAGATACAGATTGTAAATTTTTAAAAATAACTCATTTTTTTATTAATATCTGTAATACCACTTTAGATATTTTAATGAAATTTGGATAAATGTACTATTATCAAGAAGCAATTTTAATGTACCACATTTTTTTATTTCCACCAGTGGCGTTCGTACATAATTTGACCTGCCTATTTTGGCAAATATATTAAATTACGCTCAGTATTTTAAAAGAAAAAAAAACTTTTTTCAAGGTCGTCCGTTATGTAGCTGTATCTCCGCAGGGAAGGCTCGTAGGAAAAAACTTTATGGGAACTTATCATAATATTTTTGGGTTTTTTATTAGATTCCGAGAGATTGCCCACATATTCTGAGACACCTTGTAAATCTAAATTTGTTTATTTAAACAATAATATTCTAGAAATTTAAATTATTTTATTGTATAAAAACGAGCGTTTACTGCTTAACTATTAATTATTTACTCTATCTATTTCACACGTTTTGTTTACATGCAATAAGTAATTTTCACTCTGGACAGCAGTGTTTAAAAGACTTTTAATACAATAGATTATTTCCTACTAGTTTAATATGTAAGCATATGCTTTTTATGCAGATGCTCAAACAGTTGTTTAGAAAAAGAATAAAATTTATTTATGATACATTAAAATCCCGGGATAAATGAATTGCACTTTACTGGCATTTGAAATCATTTTCCACTATATTTAAGTATGATACACATTTTTTGTAGAACTGTATTTAAACGTTTTGTTCCGAAATCTTAAGTTTCTAAACGTTAATTTATCTTATTTACTAAGATTTACTAAGACATAAATTGTCAGAAAAACTAAAAAACTGTTTTCGCTGGCAAAAAAAGCCATTTGGTTAGAGCCTGAACTCCAGACAATGACAAAAGAAGCCTTACTTTGTATTCAAGATGTTGTTATTAAAACGAATATAGATTATATAGGGCATAGAAAAGCAACGGAATTAATATTTTTAGTAATCTGTTATGTGTAGGTCTATTTATTTCTTTACAGACTTATGAGCCTTTTTTATAAAAAAGTCATTTACTATTTACATTTTATATATTGTATGTAAACTTCCGCGCGCTACAGTTTTATTTTCTTTTCTGGAAAAATATGCTGCATGCTACATTACATGTTGACAAGTCTTAGGGAACAAGTGAATATGACAGATTGCTTTTAAAATGGGTTAAAATAAAATTCTGCTTTAGAAAAACAAATACGCTGTATATATATTGTACGCAACATTTTAAAGATAAATAGGGCATTTTGGAATGAACATCTAATATTTCTATTTTTTTTTAACGAAGTAAATCTTAAAAAAATATTTTAAATTATTTTCCATAAAGTAGGCATGCACGTGATAAACTAAACTATAGAATTATTGTGTCGCAAATTGGTGATACATATCTGGTGGCTAAGACTAACTTGCTTGTGAACTATCTTCGATACTATAAAAGGTAAAATTGTACAATTAAAAAAAGGTATTAATTTTTTTTTGGGTTTAACAACTCTTTTATTGTAAATGTCAAAACTAGTTTATTTATTTAAAAGATTATTTGAGATACGCGCTAGATACGCAAGACGAAACATCTTAAGTTCAGGTCTCAGAGTATATACTTATGCACTCACGGAGTGTACAGTGTTAATTGATCCTTACAACCTTACAGATCATCTAAAAAAACCCAAAATTTCTTAAAAACAAAAAAATATATTACCGTCCAGATAACAAGTCAGTTTTTTTGCCGATTGTGACATTTTGGTCATATTTTTTTTTCAGGAATTTAAAGATTGCTAGAGCAAAATAAAAAAAAGAATTAAAATACTTGTTTAATTGAAATTGTTTAATTTGCTTCATATTTTGAAAATGGTAACTGACTTGTTACAAAAACGTTGATAAGTTTTTTCGATTTTAATTTTTTTTTAAATTTCTCTTCCAGATAATTTGTCAGTTCGTAAGGGCCAATTATTTTTGTGCAATCTGTTTGTGCAGATATCTATATCCTGAGACCTGCACCAAAGCGGTCCTTTTTTATGTTTGGCGAGTAACGCAAACAATTTGTGTGACTAAAGTAATATAAATAAAATATAAAAAACACAATATAAAATTTAAATCTTTTTATTTTAATAATAAAGACATGTAAAAATCTGGAAATCTGCGAAATAATTTATAAATAATATTAACTTTTTAATTTTCTTTCCTAATTTTTCTATTAAAAGCCAAACTATTTGTACTAATATCTAAGATATTAATAGACTTTGAATTTGGAATACATAGTATAAGCTTTTAATAGCGATTGTCTAAATAATAACAAAAACAGTATTTTGTATATTAACACAACATATATTTAGGCAACTTTTTACAGCCGTGTGCTCCTACAGAACACTCTATCCAAAAATATTTGATTTATATGTCATTAAAAGCATTAAAATAATAAAAATTTGTTCATATTAAAGGCAATAAGCTTTAAAAATAGGCAAATGATGAAAGTACTAGTATATATTTGTCATATGTAATCTTGTAAGTAGTATTGTTGTTGTAAGCTAGTCATAGCAAGAAATTATATAATATATTAATTTACTTGTAAAGCATTCTTTTTTTACCTAAGATGCATCTAAAATTAACTATATTTGACACCTAAATATTCGACAATTTCGGTCTTAGTATAGGGATTTCGAATATTTGTAGATAAAAAGTTATAATCTTTTTTACAAATTAAATGAAAGCTGAGATAAATTTTTAAAAGTGCCAAAATCAAAATTTAAGTTAAATATTTATTAGAAATTGAAAAACAACGTTAAAATATGTAATTGGTTATGAATTTCATTCAGCAAGAAGAAGGTCTTGATACCAAAGAGTCCAGTGATTCAGTATTTTAAAAAGGTAATGCCTCAATGTATTTGCTGAGTTAAAACATCGCTTCTTTTCAGATCAGCAACCTAGTCAACCTCTGGCGTAGTTAGTTGTTTGATCGGTGACCATGTGCGAACACCAGTGCGATCACCACGTGAAGGTGTGTGTGGTTCAGATTCACGTTAAACTGTGGACCTTAATGAGGGATAAAATTAAAGAGGTATTTTCGCCTTGTCTAAAAAATGCACTTAGGTGCATTATCTGCTTTTTTTTGGTACATCGACATCGTCGACGAAACTAAAGAGAAAAAAGTTAAGTTTTAAAAAACCTTCACGTTTTCTATTACTTACGCTTTATGGAAGCCTTCAAGGGCTATTTGATAAATAAAATAATATATTTTAAAATTATTGTAAATATCGTTTATTTCAAAAAACATTCATTTAGTATGTGTTCGTTGGGATTACTCGCCTCGAAATTTTCTAGAAATTGGGACCACTTTGGTCAAGGTTCCGGGTTATAGCAAGCTCAGCCTGCTCAGCCCCATTGACCCCTATAAACTTGCGGATCGACTGCAACAAAAAAGAAAAGCCCTCCAAAAAATCCAAACACACCAATCAACATTTCGGTGGTAAGTCGGCCACCGTTGTCAAGATGAAATTAGAAGAAAAATAAAATGGAAATTTAAACTAAATTTTAGCAAAATTTTGCTTTGGAAACTTCTGAAAGCTTTTATACCGTTTATGACGTTTTGTAATAAGTGACATATCATTAATCTGTAATTTTAACGAAAACATACTAAAACATGAATACGCCACCAAACTATAGGTTATATTCACAATAAACATCCTATTAAAAGAAATAACCCCAACGTGGTACGGCCGACGCTTTTACACTGATTGCTGGGAAATTACCTTAAAAATGTAGCTTTGTTTGCAGTTTGCTGTCATAAAATTTACTTTTTTTTACAAAAATATCTCCAGAATCAAAATTAATTTACAGTTTTAAAAACAGTGCATTTGTTTTAAGTAAAAACTACCAGTATGGATTGCTTTATCCGGGAAAAAACATTGTTCATTTTTAATGTTATATCTCTCGACTTTATCTGGTCGGGCAGTGGTTCTACTTTGATTTATTATTCGCTTTTGCAAATGCAGAAATCCTAATTATCATCAGCTAGTAATAGTAATTTAAAGTTAAATGTGATTTTGTCTTCCGATTTATGAGGATATAAAATTCCGATATATTGCAATTTTATTGTTAACCCTGCAATACTGCAATTTCCATTCTTGATTAAACTATTTTAAGTATTTTAAATAAACCTGAATTTAAATTTAATGCCTTACCTAATAACAAAGTGTTTAGTTAGTGGTTTGGCTGTCCTAAGATAATTATCACTATAGCGGTAAGGGTATAAATTATAGCCTAACCTTTTAAAACAATTTGGCTTTGTTACATACATATAAGTTTACCATTGCCTATGCTTGGATGCAAATTACTGTTATTACACCTAGTTCTAATCCAAAAATAGCAAATATCTACGGTAATAAATTATGCATTTCAAAAAACTAAATTCCTGTAAAAACTATATTAAAATAGTTGCATATTTGCATTACAGTGATTTTTGTTATGTCAAATTACCAACTTAAAAATGTAAATATTTAGCGAATGTAAATATGAGCGGTACTAATATTTAGATTTGTAGCTTACTTAATCTGCTTCCGTTTTTAACACGCAGAGGTTTAAATTTAAAAACACAATATTTAAATAAATATCCTTTAGTTTTTTTAGTTTAACTTAAGGTAGTTCTTTCGTTACAATGGTAGAAAAAAGTTTACCCTAGAGTATAAAGGAACGGTCGGTCAGCCGTTGCACAGTGGGACAAAGCGTCACTATTAAATAGTAATTTTGCTCGTTTTTCTTTTACTTCGACATTTGACTCGCTCCAACGTTGCCAGTTCATCCACTCGCAGCTCTCTTATATCCCCTCCAGTAAAAATATTCCTCTAAAGATGTAATTAATATTAATTTTTTGTTTAAACTAGGTGGTAAATATTTTTTTAATTGTTAAAAATATATATATTTCTTCCTTTTAGTAGTCATTCGTAAGAATAAAAAGGTTTCTTTGCAGAAAAAAAGATAAGAAACCTGTCATTTTCCCCCGCGTCTCCCATGCTACATGTACAAACATTGCAATTTTTAATCGCAATTATCTCTTATTAGACATGGTAAGCCTTTTTTAAATTTTACCAGCATGTGTATTGTTCATTTAATAACTTATGCTTAAAATTTGAAAGATTTCTTAAGATGTTTCTCTATAGCTTGTAGACATTGTTGTAGGTTGAATAAAAACTTCTTTTCGGACTACCATTGTCTTTATTTAATTTTTTCACAACGTTTCGAACAGTAAGTATCTCTGATCGTTATCAAGTGAATACTAAATATCTAAGCCTATGACTACGCCTTATATATCCTAACCGGGTCACTGATGCATAAAGCCACTGCCCATTTTTATGCTCCACTGAGCTTGACTTTTCTCTATGAGTGAACAGAGGTTGCCAAATGTTATGGATATCTAAACTTGGTTTACTATAAACATGGGAATTATTAATAATAATAGCAGCTTCTTTAAACTTTCGTTTTTTTCAGTGGGATTCTCTAAGAACAAGCCCAGCATCTTTCCAATTATCATTATGATGTTTAGACCAAGCATGTTCCGCAACACCTGACTTGTCAGTCCCGCCCATTCCAGTAAGTTTAAGATGTCCCTTAATTCTAACATCTAAAGGTCTCTTTGTCTCATCAATATATAGATCACCACACTTACAGGGTATTTGATAAACAATTTCTTTTCCCGCATTCAAAGATCTCGGTTTTGTTTTAGTAAGAAAACTTTCAAAGGTGTTGCGGGAAAAAAATACTGTTTTGATGTCGTATTTCCTTGCTATTCTTCTTATTTTTTCAATAGTTTCTCGCATGTGAGGTATAGTAAGGATCTTTATTTCTTGTTGTTGATTGGTATGTATCACCTGTTTTTTATTTTGAAAGTTTAAAATTGTTCTTTGAACAAGTGTTTTGGGGTAATCGTTCTGTCGCAGGTCTTTCTTGATATTATTAACGTCTTTATTAAAGAAAATGTCAGTGCTACATATGGTTTTGACACGATTATAGAGTGTGTTTTTAGTATACCTTCTTTCGTTGCGCCAGAATAATTAGACTTGAAATTCAAATATTGTTCGATGTGTTGCTTTTCTATATACTGGTGTTTAAACTGTATTTCCGGATTGCCTTAATAAAACATCAAGAAACGGTAGTAAGGAATCCTCTTCTTTTTCTATGGTAAATTGAAGACGAAAATTATTTGGGTGATCCAGAAATGATTTTAGTTGTTCCTCACTACCGTTCCAAATAATTTCTTTAGATGTTGCCTGCATGATCCAACTACCTTAAAAACCAAGTTTAAATATTTTTCCATTTTCTAACCAAAATTTTTTATTTAAATATATTTATTATTTTCAAAAAAAACAGGACAGCAACAATAAACAAAACTTGTTATTCTAAGAAAAGAAAAATCTCATTAATAAATAAATAGGGCAAATTTTAACCAAACATATTAAAAAAACACATATAACATAATCTTCAAACTAAAGTTAGCAGCGTTCTTCTGGCTCACATATCGATTTCATTCTAATAAAAACATCTTGAATACAAAATAAGGCTCTTTTGTCATTATGCCGCTATTTCAGGCTTGTCCCAAATAGCTTTTTGAATGCCAGCAGTAACGTTTTTTAGTTTTCCGGCGATTTAGATGTCTTTGTAAGTAAGATTAATTAGTTTTCGGGAATTTATAAATCATTATCTAAAAATGAAAACCAAGAAATCTTTTTTGGATGATTTAAAGAAAATGGGGTATCATACCTTAATAAATTATCAGGATTATTTTCTTAAGCTTTAAAATGTCGCCATTTTTTTTAACAAAAAGTGTAGCAAAATAAATCTTCATGCCAAATCTAAGGAAATATACATTTTTTTTAATCAACTCAAGCCCAAAACGGTATTATATATATTTTAATAGTTTAGATATTTAAGAATATCTCCTAAAAAAGTTTTTTTATAATTTAAATTATTTTGAAAATTTCACACCAACATTTTTTGACCAATGAAATACAAGCATTTGTCAACGTTGCCATGATAACCTATGTATTTTTTCGAAAATTTTCTCTTTCTGGGGTACCCTGGAGGGTATTATAGTGGAAATTTTTTGACATAAAAAAGTGACAATTGACAATACACAACTTTATAAAACGTATTTTGTTAAACTTATTTAAATTATATTATTTGAAGAAAACTTGGAAATAAAAAAAGTTAAACAATAAGTATATTATAATTTATTTACTTCTTAGAGACAAACGATTTCGCAATAATTTGTAAATGTACCTTGAATTCTTTTTCTACTTCCTCCTTTTTTCTACTTATATTACATACGAATCTGGTGTTTCTATGTAACTAAAATTGGTAAATAAAACTTTAAACCATCCTCAACGCCTAGGTTTTATAGGGCATAGATCTATGGTAGACTTATTGCTGAAATAAATTGTTAGAAAAAAATTTGGACCGTCCTTAAAGCTTAAATCTTATAAACAATACGTAGATCCTTGGTAGACTTATTGCTAAAATAAAATTTTCTACCGGTTTTAGTAAAGTAAACTCAGTATTCGAAAGTAATATAAGATATATTACATCCGAAACTGATGCTTCTATGTAACTAAAATTTGTAGAATTTTTTTTTCATTGCTTCTCTATTAATATTTTTTATTATTAACGTCAATAATTATTGGTGTAAAATATTTTTACCAAATACCATTCGAAATCAAATTATGCCAGGAAATTTTTTCTCGCTCACGAATATTTTGAGAAAATTAATTTTCAAAATATTCGTGAGCTAGAAAAAATTTCCGGAAATAATTTGACTTCTAATGACATTACTAGTGAAAGTTATATCTAAAGTTGTTGTTCGGTGCAATAATATAGGTAGCCGAAATCGCTGATTAAGAAAATGTAAGTTATACGAGTATGTACTGTTCCCTCTGCCTGAAACTTAACTTTAAACGAATTTTTCTCGAAACTACATTTTTTGAAACGTTTGTCTCTCAAGTTCTAATAGACCGATTTTTTTAAAGGTTAACATGATTTTTTTTTATATATCCTTTTATCACAGAAACCAATTTGTACTATTTTTTAAAATAAGAAAAAATTCTAAAATAACTGAAAAAAAACCTACCGTTTTTGTAAAGAAATTGCCTTTAATTTTTTTGTGATTCCTGACATATTGACATATATACTAATACCATTTTTTTTTCAGATGACCAGAAGAGAGGAAATCGTAACAAGATGAACAAGCCCTTTTTTTTCCCTCTACTTCAACAGCGTGTGACTTTGTAAAATATGTTTTTTATGTAAATTTTTAAAATTTAAATACATAAATGATTTAAAAAAAGAATAGTTATTTATTATTATATTAATTTTTTTATCGACTGTCAGAAGATGCCCGAAATTCAGGTTTCTAGGCTAGAATGACTCCTTAATGACCAACGTAATTTATAATTTTCTATTTTTTAAAATTTACAACTTTTTCTATTACCAACCGGAAAATTTGTAAATGTTGTTAACGTTATATTTTAGCTTTGTTTTATTCGAATCCATTGTTCTGGAATAATTATATGTTCCTTGGTTCTTTATGAGCAATTAAATAGACTGAATACAGCCACTGGGCTGGTATTAAATGATGATAAAGGGCATTATAAAGGATAATTTAAGGATTAAATTGCAGTCGGGAATAATTTTATTAGATTTTTGGTGCCAATAATTTTTAAGTAATATAACTGATAAAATCCTAATGAAAAAATTCGACAAATTTTTGTTTCTTGTTAGTATAATGCTTTTTTCTATGTGGATTTTTATTTTGTTATCTCTTTATAGCAAGATTTATTAAGCATGAAGCATTGACAATTACTAGTTTTTTATTTTTTATTAATTATTTTTAAATGTATTTATTGGACAATTTTATTGGTAATAATCTAACAGCGCTTGTGGCATGATTTTAGTCATTTTGATTTTTGATGAATGTATAAGTGGGTACTCAGAAATTACAAAATTAATCAAAATATATTAAGATAAGCAAACTTAGTTATACCCAAAATTACTTTGTTTAACTGATAAAGGGCTTTAAAACTATTAAAATATATTATCTTTATTTAAATTATTTAAAAATTTACTTAAATCGATATATTTTAACGCCAATTGTATTAGAAAAATTTTTACACATATTTTCGGACACCCTGTAATTTCAATTTTTTATTTATTTTTAAAAATATCACCTTCTATCCATTAATTTTATCCTTCTGAAATATAATAAAACTGTTTTTAAAAATATTAAAAATGGTTATTAGAGGTAATCATTATTTTAAAAGTTAAAATATTATTTTTTAATTGGATTAAACATACTAAATATTTTTAAAAATATTACTAAGCATTTTTTAACCATGTTTTTTTTTTAATTTATTTGGGATTTCAGTGTCATTTGGATAAGCAAATTTGCCATTAATTTACATTTAAGAATAATGATTAAACATGGTTGGTGGTTTTTTTGTCCTATCAATTTTATTACCTTACTGTGATCTATTAATAAAAAGGATATGTTGATTAATGCTTTTTATTTCCTATACCGCTTATAAAAAAAAGTAGATATAAGAAAATTTTTTTTTACAATATAGAAATATTTTTATATATCTTATTATAATTATAAGTTTAGAAAATATAAAAATACAGCCTGTTAATTTATAACGTTCCTTACATCTAGGTTTTTTAATATGATTCAAAAAACAAAACGGCCAAAACTGCACCGTGCTGGTAATTAAGTTTCTAATTAATTATCCAAAAAAATGCTCATTGAACCGGTAACTGTTGTTGTAAAATATGTTGTCTTATTATGATTAAATAAAAAAAAATAATAACTTTTTTTAATTATTTTCAAAACTTTAAGAGAATATTATTTTACAATTATGTTTCTTCGTTATGTTTTTATTAAATACTTGGAAAAACAAAAAAAAACACTTAACTAGTGCATGTAATCCAATCCAATCTCTAGAATTTTTGAAAAATCCCCAATAAAATTTAGATTTAAGCTAAATTTGGTCCTATTTTTGCCTTACATAGCCTAAGTATTTAACGTATTTTTAAGAAGTCCCTAACAGGTCCAAACAATTGCGAAGTTATGTTCTATCCTACCAAAAACAGTTATGTCAAATAATGGCTAAGTTCCTAATCCAAATATCTCGACCTATTAAAGTTCTGAGATCTGAAATTAGACTAATTTTTGTTCATAACCATTTTTTTGTGACTTGGCAACTTATTTATAATAACGAATGTAGCTAAGTATACGTATTGAAAATACGATAATGCAGATTTAGTAATAACGTGTATATTACAAATTATATATCATAGCAAAGCGCTTTCGGCTAAATAGCCATTATAAGTGCTACCTAAAATTAAGTGTATAATAATGAAATATCAATCTTATTTATATAAAACTAAAAAAAGGGTTTACCCTAAATAAGCAACCCTTTAAAAATTTTTATTATCCCCTTTTTGGTTTTATATAAATAACATCTATATTTCGTTGATGTACATTTGTTATTAAGTAGCCTTGATAATGGATATTTAACCGAAAGCGGCGCTGCGTGATACTTAATTTGTTATATACACGTTAATACTCAGTGTTCTGCATTTTTATTATTTTACTGATTTGTCTGTATAGTAATTATTCATGATAGAAGTGTTAAAAGTACAATTTTAAGGCACGAATGTAAAAGTCACGTGAGTCCCTTAAAACATACTTTTAATACAAATATCATACAATATTTTTTCTACAAATTCAATAATGCATTTAGAAATTAAATTATTCAAAAATTGGAAAATACAGTTTTACATAGCATCGTATATAAAAATTATTGAAGTTGGCATTAACAATCGTTGTTAATGCTGGTTGGTTACGGCATGTTTACTTCAAATTTGATACATCGTGTCAGTTTTAGCTCATTTTAGTTTTTACTTAAAATTAACATGAAATAAAAGGAAATGTAGGAGAAAGTATTGGTTGCATCGATCAATTTAAAGATATAAATGAAGCAGCCAGTAGAGCATCGCTGGATTTACTGCCCAGGAAATCTCGTATACAATATAATATTGCCTACAATAAGTTTATAAATTGGTGTAAGAAGCAAGGTGTTGCTGGAAACATGAAAACAGAAAAAAGCGAAGGTTTGAAAAGCATCATCGTTATGGTCGACTTATTTAATGATCAAAGCTATGCTACGCATAAACAATAACGTATATATCAGTCATTTTTTGAAGCTTATCGCTTAGTTAAAGCCTCAAGAAGATGGATACCAGCCCAAAAAATCAAAGATTCTGAGCAAAGTGCAAATTGACCAGTTTCTGAACCGTGCACCTGATGATGAATACCTTCTGATGAAAGTAGTTACCATTCTGGGAATTTTTGGTGCCCGTCGCAGATGGAAGCTTTGTCAGACGACTTTTGACGACTTGAAAGATATGGGCACTTCATTGATGATTTACATACGAGATATAGGCTAGTAAAACGGTGCATAAAAAGGGGTCGAAGTGGAAAGTTTTGGTGTAATTGTTTTTATTGGTTTGTTTAATATTTTTTGGGGTGTTGAATACGAATCCGAAGTTGTCCAACAAAAATTTGCTCGGCAAATATGAGAAATCATCAAAAAACCACTAAAAATCATGTTTTTTAGTGGTTTTCAGCTAATAACTTGCAAAGCAACCTATTTACGCAAAAAATGGTTATTTAGTAAAATAAACCGAAGAAAATTTCCTATAATTCATGTTGAAAAATATTTTTTGTACGTCGTATGGTTTCCACGCAAAAGAGGGCTGAAATATGGGAGAAATCAGTAATTTTTGGAAAAAAGCAAAAAATATAGAATGAATTAATGCAATTTTCCCTTTAAGTAAAATAATTTATCTGCAGCGCCTCGCCTATTAAGACCGTTTGGTTCGATTAGACTGACTGGAGGGGGTATCCGTCAAGGTTACGACCTCATGCCTTCAGTTACTCAGTTCGTTCACTGCTACTGCCGTGCTCGTGCCATTTGTTTTCTCTGCATCGGCGCTAAGTCCAGTTATTTTCAGGCAATATAAAAAATAAAATCCGTCTCATCTTAATGTTAAAAAACAACTTTGCTGCAGCTGGCATTCACACAAAGCAGGCACAAGAGGATGCGGATACTCTTATTGTCACCACATCAATGGATCTCGCACAGCTGCATAACTGTGTAGTTATTGTGGGTAAAGATTTGCTGGTGATCATGATTGGTCGTTGTCGGGGTGTACATTTAAATATATACTTTCTAAAGCCAGGTAAAGGGGCAGATTCACAACTCATTTTCCCCTGACTACCATCCAGTGACAACATATTGTTTTTGCATGCCATGGGGGGATGTGACAAAACTTCAAAGTCGGAAAAATAAGGTTTCTTCTAACACTTAAGAAAAACCCTGCCCTAACCAAGACCATTGAAATTTTTAAAGATCCTACGGCACATGCTGACGCTGTTACTAATGCTGGTCTTACCTTTTTTACTGCATTGTCCAAATTAACTGACAAGAAAAGCTCTTCCTTAAACAAATGGAGGTATAAATGCTACTTTAGATCTGTATACAAAACAACAACACATTTGGCGTCGCTACCTCCTACCGAAGCTACAGCACAGCAACATTCTTTAAGAGCTTACTTTCAAGTACAACAATAGCTTGGAAATAAAAAAGATCCTGAACAATGGGGTTGAAAGAAAACCAAAGGATATCTGCAACCAGTAACAACATTACAGCCACCAGCACCCTACGCAGTATTGAAACTAATAGCTTGCAAATGCATAAAGACCTGTCAGACCAACTGTGGATGTAGAAAAGCTGGCCTTAACTGTTCCAGTATGTGCCTCAACTGTGAGAACAATCGTAATAATATGTCTTTTGCAGAAGTTGAGGCAGAAGCAGAGGATTATTCGGAGTTACTTGAAGGTAACTGTGCATTAATAATTGTATCTTACCATTATTTATCTACTCACTATTTATTTATTTGTGTGTCAAAATATGTTTCTACTGCTCTCATACCTATTCAATATGTTGGCAAGTGCTTGAAATATGGTCTCTTATTGGTTTCAAGCGTTGAAGAACGGGATGGCCGCCCTGAGGAAATCATGGAACCGGTACCTAAAAGGGCTCGTACAAGTAAATAGATAGGTACTTATAAATTGATATCTTTTTTATCTATTCAATAAATTGTTAAATATTTTGCAATTAAGTTAATGATTTTTGTTTCAGACCTAGAAAAAGTGGAATGCTGCCCAGCTGAAATCATTTAACCCGGTGCCTAAGAGGGTTCATATTAGGTCATAAATACTGAATTGTACTGAAGATTCGCTTCTTTTATTAATCTTTCAAATAATGTTTACCTACATAAAATAAAAAATATAAACTAATGATGTCTTTTGCTATTTTTTTTGCTAATTTCTCCCATATTTCGACACTCTTTTGCGTGGAAACCATACAACGTACGAAAAAATATCTAAAATATAAATAATATAAAATTTTCTGCCCTTTATTTTATTACATAAAGACTTTTTGCATAAATAGCTTGCTTTGCAAGTTATAAACCACTAAAAAACATAATTTTTAGTGGTTTTTTAATGATTTCTCTTATTGGCCGAATAAAATTTTTGTTGGACAACTTTAGATTCGTGTTCAGCACCCCAAAAAACTTAGAATAAACCAATAAAAACAATTACACCAAAACTTTTCACTTTAAACTACCGTTTGATTGGACTAATAGTAAAACCAAGGTACCACGAACTTTCACTATCGTTAAAAAAAATTATTTGGATTATTATCGAAAGTATATGGCTCTTCGTCCAGCAAATGTAAGAATAAACTCTTTTGAAAAAATCTTTGCTGCTATAGCAAGATTTCTGCAGCTTCCAAATCCGATCCTTTATACGGGGCATTGTTTGCGCCGTTCTTCAGCGAGTTTACTTGCCGATGCTGGAGTAAATTTGACGACAATTAAGAGGCGTGGGGGGTGGAAATCCTCTACCGTTGCTGAGGGATGCATCAAAAATTCCTTGGAAAATGAAAACTTTATTGCCAAAAAACTACTTACAGTGAAAACAAGAGCAGCAGATCGTGCCTCAACGTCGACTGAGAATGCGATTTTTTTCTGTTCAATCCACCTTAACTACGGAGAATGCTAGAACTGTTGAAGGAATTTGTTTTAAACAATTAATATAAATGTTAGTAAATAAATAAACGTTAAAGTTACCTTTAAAAATTTCACATTTCACTTTGAACACAAGTGCTTTAAAATGTTACTTTTAGACACTAGTCCTTTAAAGTTAAAAATGGATTTTTTAACACGTTTGAAGAAAATAGTATATTAGATAACAAGTGGGGTAAGTAGATTTTCAGCGCACGCAAAGTGAAGTTTGCAAAACGAGCCAAAGGCGAGTTTTGCATTCACTTAAGTGCGCTAAAACCGTTAACCACTCGTGTTATGTATAGTATTTTATCCTACATCATCAGGTTTTTTTGGGATAATAATTTTTCTTTGACATTTACTTACGTTACCTCAATCAGTGTGAGCTCTTGTCAAAATAACACCACCGCAAAAAAAAGCCATTTCAATCGGCAGTCGTATTATAGGAAATGTGAGCAACTCGACTATTACGTTTAACTTTTAGGTATATTATCTGTATGTTAGGTAACTTATGTGGAGACTAATAATTGTTAAACGATGTTTAAATAAACGATTTTTGAAAAGTCCTTAGTACAAATGATCTTACCGCACTAGTGCGGTAAAGTAACAGTTACCACACTAGTGCGGTAAAGTGACACCACACTTAAAATAAGGTTTGTAACCTTAGTTACCGCACAATTGTAGATAAACGTCTTTTTTTATTAATACAGACAGTCAGTATAAAACTAGTTAAGTCAATAAAAGAGTAAAACAACATTGTGGATAGAATTTAAGACACCAAGAGTTTTGGTAAGGAACTTGGACCTTACTTTACATAAGTTTTTTTAACCAGCGAAATTTCCTCTCTTATTCTTGAGTTTAATGAATAAAAAAAAATTAAGGAAAGGGATCTCATGCCTGTTGTTTTTCTCAGTAGACCTTGTTTTGTAGGTAGAACCAAACCATTGGGCTAAATATTAAATACGAAAATTGCTCCTTTTAATGTTTCTTAATCAGGGCCTGGTTTAGACTGGATAGGTAAATGTGGCAATTTTCTTTGTTTAGTGAACAAAATCCCTCCTGCAATTTAAAATATATTACAATTATGACGTCAGAAAGTCATATCCAATCAGATTGCAAAATTCTAAAGAACCCCCCGAAAAAACGATATTACGGCCCTGTTTTAGGGCTTGATCAGTAAAAAATGTGCAGTTTCCAAAATTTTTTCTTAACTGCAGCCTAAAACCTACTTACATACCAAATTTTAAGTTTTTGCAAAATTTTAAAATAAATAAAAAAAATACGATATTACGTCTCTGTTTAAAGGCTTTTTAAATAATAATGTACGGGGTGTCCGAAATTCGATTCTCATTATTGGGATCCTAAAAACTTGAAGAGATACAAGGCCCATTAAATAAAGGCAAAGTTGCACAATTTGATGCTAATCAAAATGTCAATTTTTTAAACACTTTCGAAGATTTTTGGAAAAAAAAAAGAATATTCGCGAGTTCTTTTGTATTTTTTTTAATAGATATAACAAAATAAATTTTACATTCTTATTGTTACTTTTTCGTGTTCTACAAGACAGTGTTATTAGATTTACATACTGAGGTTTTGTGTTTCAGCTGCCATCATCAACTTTGTTTTTTTAAATACGTCCCTGGATTTTTTATTACGTATTTTAGAAGCTTTTAAAATTTAAAAACAAATGATGTATCTCACTTATTCAAAAAATTCAGACAGAGAGAGAGAGAGAAAGAAAAATAGATTTTTGGTAGGAAAACATTACAATGATTTTTCCGAGTAAGTGTGATACATCATTGATTTTGGGATCCTAAAAGCTCTTAAAATACGAAATAAAAAAATCCAAAGCCGTATTTAAAAAAGCAAAATTGATGATGGCAGCTCGAAGACGAAACGTCGTAAATCTAATACCATTGTTTTGTAGAACAGATAAAGTTGCAATAAGAATGTCAAATTTATTTTGTTATATCTTTTTAAAATGAAGTCATAAAAAAATTAAAATGAAATCCTGGTAAGATTTAAAATGTTTAAACTTTAAAGTTGGCATTTTGATCAGCAGTAAATTGCGTAACATTGCTTTATAGCACAGTAAACGAAGGTGTGAACCTGAAGATCAGGTTGGACCGTCACAATTTTTTTTTAATTTGCAAGTGCCTGAAAATGGCCCTTAAGAGCCCGGAAATCCGTTTTTTTCAACTAATTTGGTCGATATCTCCCGAAATATGATACTTGCAGAATTCATGTTTGGACAAAAATAAAGAACAGTTTATTAACTGCAAAAATGATTCTCTTCACTTTTGTAAAAAATTTGATAGTTTTGGCATTAATCGGCAATTAATGCGCCGAGTATTTTTTGCACCTGCCCCGTATCTCGAAAGGTGCTTTAAGCTACTTACACTTCCAAACGGACGGACTAATTTTTAAATAACTCACGTAAAAATGCATATTTTTGCATGATTCAAAGTTTACATGAAAGAAGGAACGTGTAGCTATAATATCTTGTTACTGTTTATTTTTTTGTTTCTTTAGAATATTAAAAACTCGAGCCAAAGTTAGTTTTTGCTCGATATTTTCACCCTCCTATCAATCTGTTTATATTTTTTTTATAAAAAGTAATTTTACCGAATTCTTTTGGATAATGGGGCTTTGGAAGGTTTTAAATATATTCCGAAAGATTCAGTAAATATTTTTTAATAAGCGATAAACCCGAGCATTTTAAATCTAAAAGAACCGCCCTAAAAACACGTTGTTTACAAAAATACACAAAAAATATTCATTAAGTCTTTCGGAATGTATTCAACACTTTTCGAAGCCCTATTATCCAAAAGGATTCGGTTAAATTACTCTTTATAAAAAAAGGAACTGTTTGATAGAAGGGTCAAAATATCAAGCAAAAACTAATTTTGGCTCGGGCATGCATCTTTAGGTAAGTAATTTAAAAATTTGTCCGCCCGCTTGGAAGTGTAAGCCATTGCTTAGAAAGCCTTTCGAAATGTGTTATCTCAGACTAATAAATTTTTGACAAAAGTGATGGGAATCATTCATCAAATATCTTGGAGATCACTTGACATACCTTTCTTAATATTATTACAGGTATTTAGAATACTGAAGTGAATTTACATATTAAATATCATATCTTTATGTGGAACAAGGAAGTTATAATAGGGGACAAATAGGCTGAAACATTTCGTGTAATATCCACAATTGTGCGGGAGGCGCGTAAGCCTAGCTGGCATTACTGTGCACCTAGATTAAACGTTGAAATATTTAAAATATATTTATTGGCTGCATATAAATAAAACAGCTTTTGCCACAACAGACTCCAGAAAATCACTAAGGTCCTCAGGCCACATTTGTGTTAATATTATGTGAATATATTTTGTTGCTCATGCATAAGAATGGTAAATAACCAACCCTTATTTACCCAGAAACTTTTTTTTTAAATTCGAATTCGAAGGGACAACTTTTTCTACTTGTTGTTTGTATGTACATACTAAATAAGGTTTTCTCCGTTCTATTTGCAATGTAAACCTGAAGGGTCAACAGGAAATAGTCGGAAATAGGTGGAATTTTCAACGCCAAATAATAAAAATAACAACTCGACCGATAACCTGAGGAGAGTCGCATCTAGTGGGAATTTCAAGTATGGCATAAATTAAACCAGTGGCAGATACTAAAAACGAAAAAAAATATTAAAATTATGCGAAAGCTCAATATGTGTTATTTATAAGGTTTATATGGATAACAGTAAAAACATAAAATGGTTATTTATGGTATTAGTGTAGACAAATTTATATAATTATAATTTCTTAAGAGAGAAAATATAACATGCAAGTAGCATACAATGTTTTATCCAGCAACGGAGAAATCATAACCTACGAGTAGCTGTGTTATTTAAGAACTAAAATTTACAGGTGTTATTTGGGAATAAGTCTCTTTTAAAGCATTTAAACATTTTTATTTCCTACCGCTCTTCGTTGATCTTTGGTGTTTATGCCGCAGCTGCTTGCACAGTGTAAATTTAGGTTGTTTTGGTTAATATAAAACTTAGTATTATTATTAAGAATTATTCAAGTTGTTTTACGAGAATATAACTATGTCGCGTCGAAATCATTTGTCCTTAGATGCAAAACAGGTTGTGAAAAATGTGTTTGAAACTTTAAAAAGTAGAGGACTAATTAAACAAGAAGCTTTCAAAGAAACCTGCCTACTTACAAAAACTCTAATATTATCGATAGGGGATATTATTATTAGTGAAGAATTGAATAAAAGAAAAAAACGTAGTGATTTTTAATCTTACCGTATAGACAATAGTGATCAGGACCTAATAGGAAGGAAAATATATTGTCTTTATGAAAGCGAAGTTGTTCCTACCTTGGATAAACTGAAAAAGAAGCTAGACTAAGACGAAACCAATATAAATATTAGCTGTGCCACCCTCCATGGCGTTGTATGTAAAATGGGATTTAAATACCGCAAAATAGACAAAAAACAAGTAGTAATGGAATCGCACAAATTACGCACTTGGAGAATTAATTACCTTCAAAAATTAAAAGATATAGGTTAGAAAACAGATCCATAATTTACCTTGATGAAATATGGTTCGATACACACGACACAGTATCCAAAGGATGGGTTGATTCCAGTCAGACGAAAGCACCTTCAAATAAAGGAAAACGCATAATACACGCTGGTTCAGAAGACGGATTTGTCCCAAACTGCTTGCTGTTGTCTGCAAAGAATATTAAGGATTCTAGCTTGGATTATCATGAGGATTAAGGTGCAGAACTTTTTAAAAACTGGTTTTAAAATTATATTTTAAAAATATTCCAAACAACAGTGTTATTGACATGGATGACGCAAGCTACCACAGCCTTCTGCTAAACAAAGCACCAGCTTCATCAAGTTCAAAAACTGAAATCCAGTAATATTTGTTAGAAAATGATAATTATTTTGAATTCAAAAAAAGCGCAACTTTTGAAGGTCCCAAATGTATATGCAATTAAAAAACAATATTTATGTGATAATTTGGATGACAGGCTGAGCATACTGTCTTACGTCTTCCTCCGTATCACTGTATGTTTAACCCCATAGAGCATTTGTGGAACCAAGTAAAATCAAAGATCAGAGCAGAAAATGTTACACCCACTTTAAGTCCCAGTGTTACAAATTTAATAAAAAATGTAATTACTATTTGTACAATTATCAACACACCAGTTAAGAGCTGGAAAAATTCAGTACAGCACATTATAAAAATTGCGGACTCTTACATTTCTATACAAAACAACATAAATCCTATTGTAATTAATCTCAATGATGACTCTGATAGTGAAACAGAATAAGATTTAGATATTTAGATTAAAAATGTAATTATATATTTATAATATAGTTATAAATTTATTAAAACTTATATGCAAAATTTAAGTTTAATTTCTTAATGTAATTTTAAGATTATAACTACCTAAATAAACAATTTATTATAAATCTTTATATTATAAGAGTCCGTCCCTAATGTTCTGTACTTTAATACCTACTGATTTGCAGTTTTGTTGTTGTTGGCAGGTATAATTCATAAATGAAGGCAAAAGCAAACACGGTATACCTTGAGACAAACTATACATTGCAATTGTTTAAGTTTGTATATATTAAACCACAAAAAATTTCTGCTAACCCCCACGATATTCATTTCAAATAAATAGAAACTTGCTTTGCACTCTGACATGCAAATATATTGACCCTGCTCCTGTGAGATCTCTTTTGTGTATGGACCAGAACTCTACGAACGTCTGCATTTGCCGCTCATAATAAATACGACTATGTCGCTCAATCCTGATACAACTCTGCTTATGGTAAAGTTTGCAGCAACTGAATGTGCCTTAAGCTTCATTTGGTAACTTGCAATTAAAATTTGATACTGAGCGGCCCAATACGTAATAATGCTAAATGCGTTTGTCTAGAAGCTTTGATTCGAAAAGTTGCACCGGTTGAATAAAGAGAAGACAATGATAGCCGTTACTGTAGGATTGCTTTCAAGTAAAATTAGAATTACACAACTTCGCTGATGGCCAACATAGCCAAACTTCGCAATAGAATAAAACCATTTTACGTTTCTGGGATGTAAATTATATAACATATTTTTACTTGGAGCAAAATATACGTTAAAAATCAATAATGAAAAATAATTGTATAACATTTCATAACAAATTCTTGGCGTAAAAATAACTGGGTTATATCTGAAATTGCTTCGGTAGATAGTATCAAAAATTTTGAGGAACCTTGGTTTTGTCTTAATTTATTAAGAGCCTAATAATTAAATTTATTGTTTTCTGATATACAGGGTGTTTCATTATTATTGCGAAATGGATTCTTTAATGAAAATACTAAAAAACTTTCTAAAAATATATGTTCTAAACATTCCTAAAGCTTTTACAAACCATTTCTTAAATTGCAAATTTTTAACCTTAGAAAAAAATAAAAGTAAAAAAACTAATAAAGATTGCAGATTTTAGCCCTTTTAAACGAATGAGTATAAATATCGCTGTAAGAAAGTCTTGGAAAATATAAACATTCATCCCAAATTTTATACGTTTATTCAGATTTATATAATAAAATTAATTATTTTCTTCCTAAAACTTTGCCGCACTATTGTTTATAAGCTATGAAGTCCAGAACATATGATTTTAAGAACGTTTTTGTATTTTTATCCAAGGAGCCCGCCTGTGAAATTCTGCATTTAATTAGCATTTATTATGATGTTCTTGAAAACATCATAACAAATGCTGATTAAATAACATGCCATAATAACTAAAAATCAAATATTAATAATAAATTATTAATATTTGATTTTTAGTTATTATGAATGCAAACCAGACACCAGACATAATAATAGTATAGGAAGCTTAAATTACATAAAAAATTAATCAAAAAACAAGACTGCAATATTAACAAAATCAATCACTTTAATCATATTTGTACCAAGTAATTTTCAAGTTTTTAGTTACAAAATTTGGGTAAATTGCTAAAAAGTACTAACTCGGGAACATTTTACTTTAAAGACTTAAAAGTCAAGGCTTATGTAAATATATTTAATATTTTGTTTTTACTTACAAAATAAAATTGATTAATTTTTTCCTGTGAGAAAAAGTTTATTTTGCTAGTTGGGTACAGTGGCTCATGTTTGGTGAGCCAAGGGAAGCTCAAGCTTTCACACATCCTTAAAAGAAGTTAAACATTTTTCAAAAATAATTAAATTATTCACCTATATTTGGAAAGCTCAATAAAGCAATTGGGCTCTCCCAGTTAGGTATATTAATTTTATGCAGATAGAAGACTCTTTTATATTCTTTTTAGAAACCTACGCCTCTGACCTTTCGTTAGCAAAGGAAACTTTTCAGGATCGGTTTTCGTTTATTTGAACTCGATTTTGCTATCCCCAACTTTATTATGTACAAAAATGAGTTTCTGTTGGACTTTTTAAAATCGCCATTTGTTGAAATCGTCTTGTGGTCGAAAAAATCTTTTGGTAAATTCTTTCGAATTCTTTTTTTTTGCAGCCATTGATATTAACATTAACAAAAAGAGCTTTGATTTTTAAAATATTTACATTATTTTACCGCGAAAAATATTATGTTATCAGGTAGTGGAAACAACTTGTATAGAAAAAAGTTTAAAAATTAGAGATTTAAATAAAATTGGCCCGCCTAATTAAATTCAATAAAAATTTATAGGACATTCCATTTATTTTACCTGTGGCGCAACATCATGAAATCTGGCAACAGTGCTGATATGACTGTTCATTTCCCTATACCGAAAAACCAAATTTCGTTATCGCAGCTTTAGCGGTTACTAACCCATTATACCAAATAATAACTAAATTTAAAATTTAAAATATAAAAATATATTTAAATTAATAATATACACCTTGATGCTTTACTTTCATAAGAACCTCATATAACCATTTAAAGGTAGGGTTTGGAAGTATAAGTGACAGATGGCGCAGGCGTAAAATTTTGAACTTACACACATGACCGCTGCAACCAATGAGCTGTTAGTTTAACTGGAGAAAGCATCGATTTGGCATAAGCGTGGCATCATAAACGCACATTCTAAGGTTCTGCCTAGCGATGAATGAACCGCTGTACTCGAAAGAATAAAATCCACGAAAACCCGGGAAAATGGTAAAGCGTGGCTGCCAAGTATCTTTCTGTTTCATTTACTTGATAGAATATAATGACTAAATTTTACTTAATTTATTAGTTACATCAAATTCAGCTCTACTATTGTATTTTAAACTGTGAATAATCTTTGTATAACGCAGAAAGGTAATGATGTCAAAATACTATTTTCTTTTTGGACAGCTACTAATAAAGGCGCGACAACGTGACAACAGCGGATTTTTCAAAGAAGCGTACTTCCGCCACCTTCAGCTTCGCTCGACAGATGACACATTCAATATGGCGTTTAAGTCTTAATGTTTTTTGTTGTTTGGGTAATTTTTGTGACAATTGTATAAATTTTAGTTTTGTGTAATAAATTAAAATGGCAAGGCAGTGCCAACTGTATAAAGTGACGGATATGATACCTAGATTATCATTTCACAAGTAAGTACAAACTATGCTTGTACCATTTTCTCGCCAATAATAAACAAACACATGTTGGGCGCAGCTCTCGATTGCGTTTATGAATGAAATGCTTTCTCTATCTATGATGTTAGCTCATTGGCTGCAACGCTGCAAACGCTCTTTCGAGGGCTAAAGCTAGTATACTTTAAAAGATTGAAAACAGAGGTCACGTTCGTTGCTTAATGCAAAAAATGACCGTACGATTGTGCAAGGATAGTTTAAACATGGACTTTTTATTAACGTTGCCTGTCTATTTATTTTAAAGGTAATTGAGCAGTACATATTTGGCAGTACCCTTCCAGCATATACCATATACCTACTAGAGGCAGCTTTGCCGCTTAGCTGTGCGTGCAAGCGTGCAAGACAAAAAGGAAAATAGCAGTATACCCTGGTGGGCAAAGAGGAATATGTACCCCAATTTGTGCAAAAATGTAAGCGGGTACACAGCCCTCCCCGCCAACCAATCAGGCAAGGTTGCCTCTAGTAGGTATAGGCCCGAATGCAGTACCACACGCAGTACTATAGATTTTGCAGAATATTATTTTAAAAATGTACAACCATAAACATAATAATACATTTTTGTTTGTTGTATTTTTCATTTAAAAATAAATAATATACTAATATTATTATCACCCTAAACTTGATTTACTCTATTGTGTTGCAGTATTCACACATTCACAAGATTCTAAAATAACTTAGACTTACAGGGGTCTCAGCTTACTTTCGTTTTAGAATAACTTTTATTTAAACCGTAATTTTTAAAAGAATGTTAGGTTTTCCAAAGTAAAACTCTGAAGGTTTTTGGAATAATATATATTCGCATACATTTTTAAATTAGAGTTATATGTGCGCTGTGTCTGCACCGGCGTAATTTTATCTGGATCGCATTTCCAGGCGTACAAAGGCTCCTTATTAAATGGTCGAATAAGAAAAATGGGGTTTTAACTCAAAGGAATTGTCGGGAATAAATCATGAAAGAACGAAATTAAATCGCGCGTTTCGGATACAAAATGTCTGAAAATAAAACGGAATATAGATAAGCAGATACATTAATACTGAAAACACAGGAAATTGTTTTGGTTCTCCGTATATGGGGTCTTCGTTGGTAGAAATCACAAGATTAAATTCATTTCTTATGTGATTATATAATTCTTTGGACTTTTCTAGAAATTTAATAGGTTCAAAAACCTTTAAGCACAAAAACGGTAAGCATATGATGATATATTTACATTTGTAGCCGATTCTTTTATCAAAAAATATTTGATGCCTTTATCTTTAAGAAAAAAAACATACATAAATAAAAAAGGTGGCTTATATTATTAAATAAAGATACCTGCGTAGCTTCCAACTTCTTTAATTTAAATAAACTTGATTGCCTTTGCCTAATGCTTAAGTAAAATCGGATACATCCTGACCTATTTTATTTTTAAAAACATTAAATGTAACTGTCTATGTTGAACTGACTGTTACTCTAAAAGGAAATAAGGCATTTTGGCTCGGATTTTTTTGTCCTGCATGGATTTACCTGAAATTTTCACATAAGGTAGTGAATAGCCCAAAGATCAAATTTTAAACATACCGAGAAATGCTTTTATATTAAAGGTGGAAATTTTTTATTACATTTTAAATGCAAAAGTCAATAAAGTAATTTTAAGTAAAAATATTTTATAATTTTTTCGTAAAACTAATAGTTTTTGAGTTATTCGCGATTGAAAGTAAAAGTTTTTTGACGAAAAAAACGACGTTTTTTATGAGTTTTTCGCAAATAACTTAAAAAATATGTATTTTATTAAAAAAAAAACTGTCAAAAGCAAAATTATAGCTTATAAAAAAAACTTAAAAATCTATTATTTAATAATTTCTCTACAACCAATACGGACCGAGCAACGGCTTATTAGTGGTTAGCTTTTGTTTGTCAAAAGCTAAATTTGAAAGATTCAAAGTCAAATAGTGGGAAAACTTTACATTCTTCAAGGAAGACATATAAGGTATTTTTTAAAGTGTATAATTAAACCTTTTTTTAGTAAAAAAAGTTTTTAGCATGCAAATTGAGCGAGTGATGGTAAAAATAAGGTCTGTCACTACTTTTTTCTACCAAAAGATTATTAAAAACAACCCCCTTATTCCCTGTTGAATTAAAATTAATCTTTACCCTTCTGCGATTCTTTTTATATATACTAATAATACATCCTAAAAGTGATTAATTTAAAAAGCTTACAAAAAATGAAAAACGATTTTCCGCAATTTCGTAAAAATAGCCCTTTTCCTTAAAATAACTCCATGAATACTGGAAATACCAAAAAATGCTAAGGTCCCGAGTTGCAGCATTTTAAATTACAAAGAGTTTTTATATTTTAGATTTTTCCGTACGATAAATATTTGCCGAGATATGGCCGTAAAATCTATTTACGAGCGAGCACCACGTTATTTGAGCCCTTTAAATTCATCCCATTTTACAAATAAAAAATTTAAAAGGATTTAGTTTACATAGCCTGGTAGCTCCTAGAAAACCCTACAAAATCATATTTAAAAAAAATTTCTACCACTAGAACCAAAGGAGCTATAATTAAAAAACCAATCAATTTTTTTTTTAGAAAAATTCGAATAGCCCACTTCGGAGCATAATAATTTATATAACCGGTATACTTTATACTTGTACCGGTATAATTTTGAGTACGTAATTCCCCTTTTTTCCTATTTATAACTATTATATTGGTTCATAGAAATTGCAATGTTGTAACGGGTGGTTTTTAAGAATTGAAAATTGGCCAAACAATGAAATTGGTAATATTTCAGGCAATAATATTTTAAAATAATAAATTTGTGAAGCTATTAAGTTTTTTGGGAAAAATCTTTTTTTTAGTTAAGCTGTGATAGGGGTTGATTAATGAGAGTCGAAAAGTTGCAAAATGAAATCAGTACATATTCTAGGCAACAGCATTCTAAAATTAAATCACTGTGATAAATTAATAATTTTTTTAGGGTAAATATTTTTTTTACGTAAAGCTCTAATGGGGGTTGGTTTTTGAGGGTTAAAATAATCTGAAATTATATTCCAAAGCATAAAACAATCATCATTTAACTAATTCAAACCAACTTAAGGTTTAAAATGTTATTTTATAAGTTTTGACAATTTGGGGCAGTTTTCACCCATAAAAAACAAACAACGACCATCATCATGAAATTGAATTAAAATAAGAGGGTTAGAAGCTCCTAATTCCTTATTTTTATGCAAATCTATGCAGGACAAAAAAATTGCTAGGTTTTGCCATGTTTTAGCATTACTTCCGGGACTATAATTATTGTGTATCATTAAATCGTTTTAATTTGTCAATAACATTTTTTTAGGAAATCTCATGAGGAGTGGTTATTTAAGGGTTAAGTTATTGTAGTTAAATGTTTATGATTCCGTTAACTGTTAAGATATTTTTTTTTCTACAATATAAGCGTCATTAAATAATTTTAAGATAAAAAAACACATTTTTTTGTAATTTTGATATTAAGGGTAATTTTTAAGGGTTACAAATATAATATACGATCTAACTCACAACATGAAAATATATTCATTTTACATATTTAGCTATGATTTTAATTTATATAATGTCCATTTTTATGTTTTTTAAAATTTTTTGGCATAAGGGGTAATTTTTACCCCCTAAAAATAAAAAGCACAACTTAAGCATATATAAACTTTAATCCGGAGGTCAAACACCTTTTTTCTCCCCACAAACTGTACTATAAAACAAATAATCTATCGTTTGGTATATAATTAATTTTAGAATATGAAAATTTTTACAACAAACTTTAAAAAATTTATTTTTATAAATTACATTGCAAATAGTTTTGCTTTTTTAAAAATTTAAAACGCTGACTTATTGGTCACCAAACAAGGAAATTTAAAGGTTAAGGAAAAGAAGACAGCAATGTCTATTGAATAAAAAAATTTCCGTCTTACTATGCAAAATTGTCATTTTCACTTAGTGTAGTAACAAAATCCCGGGAAATTTTGTAGAAAATTCAGAGTGTGCCATCAATTTAAGTTGGCAACATATTTAAATTTGGAGCAGAGCCAGAGTCTTTTGTTTTCATTCTAAATATTTTCTGTAAACTCACTTTTTAAAAGATAAAAATTAAATGTCAAATTATGATAAAAAATTTGATACTTCTGGCAAAACTTGTTTACGTTACCTGCATGACGTGACACTAGTGTGTTGTACTTTTATTCAAATTATAAATGTGTAAAATATTGAAAATTATGTTTTTTTTTAACATTTTTTGCCTCTCGCCCATTACGATGATTTTTTTACATACGGAAGCGCTATCATAAATTTGAGGTAAGTTTCTTTCGACAACGTTTTATTTTTGGGGTATCGATCATTAAACATAATAATTAAGGTAATCTCATATCCACTATCTTCTCCTTTATTTATCCCAAAATTGGCGATAATTACACTAAACTATCATAGAATATTTAAAAATTATCAAAAATATTCTTGTTTAATTTTTTTTTTATTAATTTTTTTTAAAAAACAGAAAATTCTCAAAAATGTAGACTATTTAAATAGAAGATTGTAAAGTGGCGTGTTTTACATTTAATTTGAATTGGACATTTTTTAAGCCCCAAAAGGGGTGCGAGGGGTACTTATAATCCCTTAGGGGACGAAAATATTTTTTGGTCGTGAAATGGCTATTTATCCAAAATTTTGGGCAAAAAGTTTTTTGTTTGCATTTTTTTTTAATGTCCGATATTTTAAGAATGATCGGAGGCTGTTTCGCCCCCCATGAATTACCCTAAAATATAATTTAGGCTCAAATTATTTAATGTCATAAAAAATACAAATTTTCAATAATATTAAATTATTTTCATAAATTTTTCGTCAGATGTTTAAAAAAAAACCTCTAAAAATGGTGTTTCGGTGGATCATTACAAACTATTTTGTTGGTGGTACCAAAATAATATTAAAAGATAAATTTTAATCTATTTTTTATTTTCCCCAATTGGGATTTCCCAAAAACCGAATATTTTAAAAACAAAAATTTTCTAAATTTAATTTTTTAACGAAAATTTAAAAAGTGTTTTGGGAAAGGGGGGTTTTTTCTTTTAATTTGAAAGGACTTTTTGAAAAGGGGGGGACTAAACCCTTTTGGGGCGTTTGTATTCGTGGTATTCCAAAAGGGCAAAAAGTTTGGGAATGTCCCCAAGAAAGTTGGGACCCCTTTTTGCCAGGGTTACCCTTAAAAAATTTTAATTTATTCGCATTAAAAAAAATTTTTCCAAAATATTAAAAATTTTTCCTAATTTTTTTAAATTTAACCTCTAAAAAGGGGTTTGGGGGACTTTATTTTGGTGGTACTAAGGAAACAATTGAGTGCTTGCCCGTACAGCAACAAAATTACTGCCTTCGGAAACGTGGTGAAAAATGAAATTCAAGGTAGCATGATTAAAAAAAAAAAAAAGATTTTTTTAAATTTTGATATTGCTAACTTATAGCAACAAATTAGCATCAAAGTTGTGTAATAAAGTTGACAGGTAATTAACGATTTTTTGAAATCGGCTTGAGCAACAAAATACTTTAACTTTTAGCTACAAGTTCCAGTGTTTTTTTTATCGAGTTTTGCTAATTTGCCCCTGCTTACTTAATGAAATTGCAATAAAATATAAATAGGTGATGCGCTGTTGCCAGATTCACATTTAAATATTGTTTGATTATTTTTTTGCTTTATTAATTATGACTTAGCTACCTTTGTGTATACATTATTTAAACGGTAAAAATTACCAGCTTTTAGTCATAAAACAAGAAACCCATATTTTGTTCATAATGGTTTAACGCAACCAAAATGTTTTTTTAACTTTAAAGAGACTTAAGAGATAAATTTTATACAAAAATGGGTTAAAAATGTTTAAAAATATCGAAACAGTCTTTTATAATAAATAACAGTATATTTTTAAAGTAAATTATTTAAAACTTCTCTAGATAATATAAAATATATTTTTAACCAAATTATGTAAACGAAATCTGACTATTAACATAAATCTGAAATAAATCCAACTTCTCGCCACCTACAAACTAATCGCCATACTCGATTAAAAACGGGGTTAGCTATACTTTACCATCGTTAGTTCTCTATAATAATTACTCCATTTTACGTATACATCTATATATTATATATATATATATATATATATATATATATATATATATATATAAATATATATATATATATATATATATATATATATATATATATATATATATATATATATATATATATATATATATATATATATATATATATATATATTTATATTCATATTCCCAAAGGGTTTTGATGTGTTATCAAGGATTTCTGCAGTGAATTTACAAAGTGTATTTCATTTTCAGGAAGCACTTTCTCCCCATTTCTGAAGAAACTTTTGGAGCTTTTATTACCAGCTTGGATAATTTTAAAGTCAACATCTAATTTTTTTATTGAATCAGTTTTCTACACTTTCACTATTTTTGGATTTCACACTTGGTCTGTAATGAGACGGAGATATTTTAAGGTGCCTTTTATGAGAAATGTCAAAGCTTTTGTAGTTGTCGTCCACAATTAAAACAGTTTCAGTCTTTTATTCCGTAACTAGTTTGAAAGGCATAATGCATACAAATAAAAAATACATTACTAATTTACAAAATAATGTAAAATAAAGAGTAATATGTTCTCGTAGGAGCCGGTGAGTTTGTAATAAGGTACAGAAAATAATTATTAAATAATTCTTTTAAATAAATTTGCTTTGTATTTTTGCGAAATTTTTTAAAAATTTTTGTTTTTAAGGTTTTTTTAAATTTTAAAAAAATTTTTGGTTGGTTTTTTTTTTATTTTCCTTTTGGGAAATTTTCTGCTACCTTTCTTTCCCACATTTTTATCAGAAATTTTTAGTTTTTTTATGTGGTAAACTTTTTTAAATAAAAAATGTTTTGCCTCTTATTTAAAAAAAAAGCCAAATTTATACTCTATATTATTATTTGATTAGTTTTCTTATGCCATCAAACTAATTTTAAAGTTTAAATTTTAATAATAATATAATAAAATAATTTTAAATCAACATCTAATTTTTTTATTGAATCAGCTTTCTACACTTTTACTATTTTTAAATTTTGCCACACTTGGTCCAGTAATGTAATAAGATAAAGATATTTTAAGATGCTTTTTATGAAAAATGTCAGGAGGCCACTTAAAGCTTTTGTAGTTGTCATCCACAATTAAAACAATTGCAGTCTTTTATTCTGTAATTAGTTTTAAAGGCATAATGCATACAAATAAAAAATAAAGGGATAAAACATATGATTGCATATCTTACTGAAAATATTATTAGTGTCCATGTCATTTATTATTTGTCTATTTACTTTTAAAAAAATTATAATTTTAAAAATAATGTAAAATAAAAAGTAATGTTTTTTCGTAGGTGCTTGCAAGTTTGTAATTAAATACAGAAAATATTTATTAAATAATTCGTTTAAATAAATTTGCTTTGTATTTTGCGAAATACATTATTGTTGAGTAAATTTTACATTTTTGTCGGTACCCCGTATACTGCTGACCTTTCTACACATTTTTATCGGAAATTTTTAGTTTTTTAATATGGTAACCTTTTTTAAATAAAAAATTTTTTCTTATTAAAAAAATAATTTAAAGAATTAAAAGGACGCTGTGTGTTTTTTGATTTTTTTAAGTCTAAATGCTGTTTCTATAATGAGAAAAAAAAAGAATCATTTGAGAATATGATTTCTTTTTTGATGGTACATTGTATATCTTGGTTTCTTTTGGCAAAGAAGCTTGTAAAGTTTAGCACCTTTGCGTGATCCTACCGACTCTACCATGTATGTTTATATACAGTAAAGCGCACGGTACTGCGAACATAGGAGGTCCTGGGGGATTTTGGATGTACCCAATTCTAAACTAGAATTTCCCTCTCGTTTCCTCACGTGTTCATTTTTTTGGGTTGGGGGGGAGTGCGGTGATAAATTCGGAAGAATTATCTGCCCCGTTTAGTTCTGTACTACGTTTTTTTTTTAGTAAGAGGATGCAGTGTTTATAGGCAAGTAGCAGGAGCTAGCTAGCGTCAACCGACTTCGATCGGTTTCTTATAGCCATAAATTTAAAATTAGTTGCTTACGGGACCGCAACGTTTGCTAGGGTCTTAAGAACCAACATTTTTTCCTAATAAAATAAAGAATTTTCTCAAATAAATAATGGAACGTAGAAGATATTCTTAAAAAATAAATTAATGTGCTTTTCCTAGAAAAAAAAAAGAAAAACTCTTTCAAGTTATCGAAGATGTTTAAATAAACCACCTTCTTGAGCCAAACAATAACCAAGATTGTTATAAAACGCCTTCTGACATTTGCTAGAATGTTGAGGGTAATAATCCCAAAAGAATTTTCAATTTATAATTGCAATTCTTGTAGATTATTAGCCCTATTCTCCTGGAAACCATAAATTTGTGATTTTAGTGACCCGAGAAAAAAAAAAATTGTTATTTTCCATTTCCATTACAGTTTTACAAAATTGCATTCGTCTAAAATGATCATCGAGAAAATTTCATAGGTTTTCTTACTTTGTAGAATCGGTATAATTTTTTTTTCCCGCACTCTTCCCACTGATTTCTGCTCAAATTAACCTGTTTTGCAATTGTATTAATGAAAATTGTAGGGTTTTTATAACACTTGCCACTACCATAATTTCCTTCATTTTTTTTTCGTTGTTTTTTTCTGGGGCACTATCATGTTTATGTTTTCTTGGAGATAAAAAACCAAATGTCAGAAAGGTTTTAATGACTCGGTGAATAGTGGAAATCGTGGGAGTCGGCCTTTGGAAATAAATTAATAAATAATTCCCCAATTCCCCTAACAGGATTTTCACGGTGATACCATTTAATAATTTTAATTTTTCTTCCAGTTCGTAAACATCCATTATTAATAATTATTATTTTATTAAAAAAAACTTTTTGGTCGCAAATAATCGACACAGTAAAACTATAGCTGTCAAGCGTTCGATAGTAAAGAATTATTTCAGAAATAAACGTATTTAATTGATCGCTTGGCCGGCCGACGCGCGTTCAATAAATTGTTTGCTGGAAGATTATTGATTGATGATAAAATAAGCAATGCGTGCGGCGTTTTTAGGTACATCCCAAAAACCTTCCAGGATCGTCCTATGTTCGCAGTGCTCTGCGCTTTACAGTATAATTATTAATATATTTTAAGTATCTATATTTAATGGCTTCTGTTCTAGATCTTTTTTTATCTTGGTAGACGAAGGCTTAAAGCCTAAGAACAAATGAATCGTGGATGACTAAAAGGAAATAAGAGGTGGTTCACTAAC